>JALDNG010001276.1:0-15000 GCA_024349245.1 Neodontobutis hainanensis
AGAGTGACGCGAGGTCAGAGTCACGCGACGTCAGAGTCACGCGAGGTCAGAGTCACGCGAGGTCAGAGTCACGCGAGGTCAGAGTCACGCGAGGTCAGAGTCACGCGAGGTCAGAGTCACGCGAGGTCAGAGTCACGCGAGGTCAGAGTCACGCAACGCCAGAGTGACGCGAGGTCAGAGTCACGTGGACGCCAGAGTGACGCGAGGTCAGAGTCACGTGGCGTCAGAGTCACGCGACGCCAGAGTCACGCGACGCCAGAGTCACGCGAGTCACGCGAGGTCAGAGTCACGCCGACGCCAGAGTGACGCGACGCCAGAGTCACGCGACGTCAGAGTGACGCGACGTCAGAGTCACGTGGACGCCAGAGTGACGCGAGGTCAGAGTGACGCGGACGTCAGAGTCACGCGCGACGTCAGAGTGACGCGAGGTCAGAGTCACGCGACGCCAGAGTCACGCGAGGTCAGAGTCACGCGAGGTCAGAGTCACGCGCGAGGTCAGAGTCACGCGAGGTCAGAGTCACGCGAGGTCAGAGTCACGCGAGGTCAGAGTCACGCAACGCCAGAGTGACGCGAGGTCAGAGTCACGTGGCGTCCAGAGTGACGCGAGGTCAGAGTCGCGTGGCGTCAGAGTCACGCGACGTCAGAGTCACGCGCGACGTCAGAGTCACGCCGGCGTCAGAGTCACGCGAGGTCAGAGTCACGCAGCGACGTCAGAGTGACGCGACGCCAGAGTCACGCGACGTCAGAGTGACGCGACGTCAGAGTGACGCGACGTCAGAGTGACGCGAGGTCAGAGTCACGTGACGTCAGAGTGACGCGAGGTCAGAGTCACGCGACGTCAGAGTCACGCGACGTCAGAGTGACGCGACGCCAGAGTTACGCGACGTCAGAGTGACGCGACGTCAGAGTGACGCGACGCCAGAGTCACGCGACGTCAGAGTGACGCGACGTCAGAGTGACGCGACGTCAGAGTCACGCGACGTCAGAGTCACGCGACGTCAGAGTGACGCGACGTCAGAGTGACGCGACGTCAGAGTGACGCGACGCCAGAGTGACGCGACGCCAGAGTGACGCGACGCCAGAGTCACGCGACGTCAGAGTGACGCGACGTCAGAGTCGCGCGACGTCAGAGTCACGCAGCGGCGTCAGAGTCACGCGCGACGTCAGAGTCACGCGGACGCCAGAGTGACGCGAGGTCAGAGTCACGCGACGTCAGAGTGACGCGACGCCAGAGTGACGCGACGTCAGAGTGACGCGACGTCAGAGTGACGCGACGCCAGAGTGACGCGACGCCAGAGTCACGCGACGTCAGAGTCACGCGACGTCAGAGTCACGCGAGGTCAGAGTCACGCGAGGTCAGAGTCACGCGAGGTCAGAGTCACGCGAGGTCAGAGTGACGCGACGCCAGAGTCGCAGCGGCGTCAGAGTGACGCGCGAGGTCAGAGTCGCAGCGGCGTCAGAGTGACGCGAGGTCAGAACGCGGCGTCAGAGTGACGCGAGGTCAGAGTCACGCGACGCCAGAGTGACGCGAGGTCAGAGTCACGCGACGTCCAAGTGACGCGAGGTCACAGTCACGCGACGTCCGAGTGACGCGAGGTCAGAGTCACGCGACAACAGAGTGACGCGACGCCAGAGTGACGCGACGTCAGAGTCACGCGACGTCAGAGTGACGCGACGTCAGAGTCACGCGACGTCAGAGTCACGCGACGTCAGAGTCACGCGACGTCAGAGTGACGCGACGCCAGAGTGACGCGAGGTCAGAGTGACGCGAGGTCAGAGTGACGCGACGTCAGAGTGACGCGACGTCAGAGTGACGCGACGTCAGAGTGACGCGACGTCAGAGTGACGCGACGTCAGAGTGACGCGACGTCAGAGTGACGCGACGCCAGAGTGACGCGACGTCAGAGTGACGCGACGCCAGAGTGAAGCGCGGTCAGAGTCACGCAACGTCAGAGTGACGCGAGGTCAGAGTCACGCGACGTCAGAGTGACGCGAGGTCAGAGTCACGCGACGTCAGAGTGACGCGAGGTCAGAGTCACGCGACGCCAGAGTGACGCGAGGTCAGAGTGACGCGAGGTCAGAGTGACGCGAGGTCAGAGTGACGCGAGGTCAGAGTCACGCGGACGTCAGAGTCACGCAGCGGCGTCAGAGTCACGCGACGTCAGAGTCACGCGCGGCGTCCGAGTCACGCGACGTCCGAGTGGCGCGACGCCAGAGTGACGCGACGCCAAAGTCACGCGACGTCAGAGTCACGCGACGTCAGAGTCACGCGACGTCAGAGTGACGCGACGTCAGAATCACGCGACGTCAGAGTGACGCGAGGTCAGAGTCACGCGAGGTCAGAGTCACGCGACGCCAGAGTCACGCGACGTCAGAGTGACGCGACGTCAGAATCACGCGACGTCAGAGTGACGCGACGTCAGAGTGACGCGACGTCAGAGTCACGCGACGTCAGAGTCACGCGACGCCAGAGTGAAGCGAGGTCAGAGTCACGCGACGCCAGAGTGACGCGAGGTCAGAGTCACGCGACGCCAGAGTGACGCGAGGTCAGAGTGACGCGAGGTCAGAGTGACGCGAGGTCAGAGTCACGCGACGTCAGAGTGACTCGACGTCAGAGTCACGCGACGTCAGAGTGACTTGACGTCAGAGTCACGCGAGGTCAGAGTCACGCGACGTCAGAGTCACGCGACGTCAGAGTCACGCGAGGTCAGAGTGACGCGAGGTCAGAGTGACGCGAGGTCAGAGTGACGCGACGTCAGAGTGACGCGACGTCAGAGTGACGCGACGTCAGAGTGACGCGACGTCAGAGTGACGCGACGCCAGAGTGACGCGAGGTCAGAGTCACGCGAGGTCAGAGTCAGCGACAACAGAGTGACGCGACGTCAGAGTGACGCGACGTCAGAGTCACGCGACGTCAGAGTGACGCGACGTCAGAGTAACGCGACGTCAGAGTGACGCGACGTCAGAGTGACGCGACGCCAGAGTGACGCGACGTCAGAGTGACGCGACGCCAGAGTGACGCGACGCCAGAGTGACGCGACGTCAGAGTCACGCGACGCCAGAGTCACGCGACGTCAGAGTGACGCGGCGTCAGAGTCACGCGGACGCCAGAGTCACGCGGCGACGCCAGTCACGCGACGCCAGTCACGCGACGTCAGAGTCACGCGAAGTCAGAGTCACGCGACGTCCAAGTTACGCAACGCTTGAGTGACGCAACAGCCGAGTGAAGGTTAGAACGTAATAGCAACAGCGCCATCTGTTGATGTAAATATCTGGTGCTACAACTGAAAGAAATTACCCGGTCTTTTTTATTTAACCTTTATTTAACCAGGAAAGTCCCACTGAGATCACAAATCTCTTTTGAGGGGAGTCCTGGCCCCATGTGTGTTTGGGGGGGACTGTTGTACATCGTTTTGGTGGTGGGGGAAACCGGAGTACCCGGAGGAAACCTACACAGACACAGGGAGAACATGCAAACTCCACACAGAAGGGCCCTGTCCTGGATGGGATTTGAACCCAGGACCTTCTTGCTGTGAGTCTGCTCACAGTGTCCGCTCTTGAACCCAGACTGGTTCTGGTCCAGGAGGTTGTTCCGTGTGAGAAAGGAGGAGAGCTGGTTAAACACAACTCGCTCCAGAGCTTTGGCAGTGAAGGGAAGGAGGGAAACCGGTCTGTAGTTTTCTAACAGTGAAGGGTTGAGAGTGGGTTTCTTCAGTAGTGCTGTGATGGGCCTCTTTGAAAGCTGTGGGGAATGACCCAGTGGAGAGAGATGAGTTGATGATGTGGGTGAGAGCACGACAGATGGAGAGATGGCCTGAAGGAGATGTGTGGGGATGGGATCCAGAGGCAGGTGGTAGGGTTAGAACTAATGACCTTGGAAACGTCTGCTTCAGTTAGAGGAGAAAAAGAAGGTATCAAACACAATCATAAATTGATAAATGATAGAAGTGTCTAATGGCTCTGTGTCGGTTCCAGGCGAGCAGCTGCTGAAGCTGAGTGAGGAGGACGAGCAGGGCTGGTGCAAAGGTCAGCTCAGTGACGGTCAGATCGGTCTGTACCCGGCAAACTACGTCCAACTGGTCTCCTCCTGAAGACACGCCCCCTTTAGCCACAGCCACACCCCGTTCACCAATAACCCCGCCCACTCTCACTAAAGTGTCCACGGCCAACGAGACGAGGCTAGGACCAATGAGAAGCTGTGGTTTTGATCATGTGACCCACACCAGAAGAGGAAGAGTTCTGTTAAACCAAAGAGAACAAGGACACCATTTTATTATTGTTTTTCATTTGTGTTTTTGAGAAGCTTTAACTTTTATTAATCCGAACCTAAAACTGAAGACGTAGTTTGTAATGTCTCAGAATAAGGACTTTACCACAGAGTCTCTTTCTGAGCTGGATCTTCACTGAAAACATCACTCTGACTCATTGTGGCACACTGCTCCTTTAATTAGGATCAAAAATGATATTCCTTTATGTTCCAGCTCGATAATAGCATAACACAATAATCCTTTAGTAATTATGCTTGTTATAACCATAATTTCTATTGTATTTCTCATTTATTCTCATCATGACCACAATTACTGAGCAGGAAAATCTAATAATGCATCTGCTCCTTTTCTTTCATTTGAATTAGAATTTCCTTTTCTTATTTCTAACCCCAAAACATGAATTCAGTATAAACCAAAAAGCATCATTTAGATTTGAATTATAAGAACGTGACCCTTGAACTACATTTTCTCAGACTTTTTTCAGACAAGAACCCAGTCTTATTCTGAGATTTACACTCTCTCCTTTCTTCCTTCGGCACATTTGTTCTGAATTTGAACATTCATCTAAAACTCAAAGTGCACTAGTCTTCAGACGTTTCCTGAAGACAGACAGACATTTAGTTTATGAAGAGTTGTGTCAAACTGTCTGAGGCTAAATGTGACGTGATGGAAAAAACAAAAAAGTCCCGTGAAACTCTAAATCCTTTCAAATCAGAGTCACTCTGTGCCTTCGAGCACAAACGAAACCCTGAGCTCACAAACAGACGTCCAAGAGAAAAGTTCAAAGCTTTCTTTCCTTTTCTTTCTTTTCTGCCAAATCTATTCTTTCAAAAGTGTCTGGTCCGTCTGTGATGTTTGTGTTCTTCCTCCAGCAGGGGGCGTGAGCTCATACAAACATCTGTCATATCTTTATAAATGTGTAAAAGTGACTGAGGCCTTCTGCTGCTGAGGCTCAGTCCATCTACACCTGAGTGCCTGAGTGAAGAGCGCAGCGCCCCCTTCTGTCTGTGTCCACACATTACACACATTTAAACCAGCTTCTGTTTTAGGCTTCAACCACAAACCTTTGTTCATTTTGGTTCATTTTGAAAAGCTGTAAAGCTCTGTGATTATGAAATTTAAAAATCATTTTACTTTATTTGTAATTTATGTAAAGATCAAAAAGGGAAAAAAAAACAAAACCATGAAAATAAATAAACCAAATGTAAAAAACAAAGAGTTTTTTTCAAATGCAGACTTTATTTTCAAATAATTTAGTCAAATGTAGATGTTTCAGTTTTTGTTTTCTTTAATATTAATGTTTTTATGAAAAAACTAACTCTTGTTTTAATAAAGACCGAACAAAACCAGGACAAAACCACGTCTAAACCGGGTCTAAACCAGGACTAAACCAGGTCTAAACCGGGACTAAACCAGGTCTAAACCGGGACTAAACCAGGACTAAACCGACTAAACCAGGACTAAACCGGGACTAAACCAGGTCTAAACCAGGTCTAAACCGGGACTAAACCAGGACTAAACCAGGACTAAACCGGGTCTAAACCGGGACTAAACCAGGACTAAACCAGGTCTAAACCAGGTCTAAACCGGGACTAAACCGAGACTAAACCGGGACTAAACCGGGACTAAACCGGACTAAACTGGGTCTAAACCGGTCTAAACCGACTAAACCGGGACTGAACCAGGACTGAACCAGGACTAAACCAGGACTGGACCAAGTCTAAATCAGGACTGGACCAAGTCTAAACCATGTCTAGACCAGGACTGAACCGGGTCTAAACCGGGTCTAGGGTTTAGAGACACACACCTCTCCTCTGGTCTCAGACGGTAAAAGTTAGACAGAATTTGGATTGGACCCTCAGGTGACCTACAGGTTTCCTTCCTCTTATTTAGCAGGTCAGTAGGCCCGTGCATTATATCCTACACTAGGAGTTTCTTTCAAATACAGCCCTAATCCTCAACAGAACGCCGCCAGTGCCACTGACCTACCATTTTCTGGTCCCCCCACCCCTTTTTTTTTTTTTTTCTTCCTTTCCTGTACTCTCCATTACCTTGCTCCCACACAGCTGCTCTAATCATACACTACATAAGAGTTCCCCTCACACAGGTTTACTCAATTACTCATCCTTTCACCTTACATACATGTGACTACAGCCCCTATTATTGGCTGTTTGAATCTTGAGGCGGGACACTAGCCCCAGCCCCAACATTCAAATAGTGCCTGGCAGTTGGAATTCTCCATTTCCTCTGAGGAAGCAACAACTAGTTTAAACGTCAGGGATTTGTTTCTCTGTTGCACAGCCGTTCAGTCTATTGCTAAATTTAAATAATTTGGATATTAATTATCTTAAATTGGTCAAAGCTACCAAATTGTTGGCAGTGGTTTTACCTGGACATGTTTTAAAGGATTCTTTTAAAGGAGTATTTTAGCCTTTTTTAATTATTTTGGGAAACCTGAGCTTTTTAAAGGTTAAATCTGTAGATCTTGGACTCCAAACCACAAACATGGAGCTAGGCTAATATCCAGCCTTCACATTGAAGAGACCCCAACCCACCACCTCGTGTCTCAGGTAGGACCGCGTCACAATTTGTTTTTACCATTGATATTGTGCTGTGTAACTCGGCAACATGAGAGATCTCCTACTGCCAGGTAAGAACCCTACACACAGCACACAAACTCCACAACCTCAAGCACACTCAATACATACACAGCCCTACACCACCCACACACACACCACATACACCCCAGCGCTCACCCACCCCCCTGACCCAGAGACCCGACAGGCCAGCAAACAGTACTTTAAATTGATCCAAGCTATCCACCATAAATCCATCATCGACAAATCTATCACCACCCTGACCCCACCCTCAGGAATGTTACGCAAAATTAAAAGATTAACGGATTTTATCAAACCTTCCACCCCTTGTGAAGAGACACGCATCAAAGTACAGGACAATACTACACAGTGGATGAGTAACAATATGCATATCCTACGGGATCATTATGCCCACATAATCTCTACACTCAAACATACACCGGCAAATAAACTCGCACTACAAATAGCTATTGGCTGGGCGTACAAACGCTATGGACCACGCCTTACCACCACCACCATTCATACAGTCCAGTACATCCTGAACCTCCACCTCTCTCAGACACCCAGCCACACCCCACCCACCTCTACCAAACCTTCATGGCTGCCAACTACCACCCAAGTACCTATTCAAACCCTTCCAACCATTCCAGAGAGGGATGAAGAGGAAGCTTTCCCCATCCTTCCTAAAGCTCTGCGACCACACAAAATGACATTGTACCTTGGACAAAAGAAAACACTCTCCGAACATATCCAAACCTACCAGGACCTACCTGTTCATGGACCTCTCCTGCAACACAACCAGATCAGAAACAGGGACTCTGCCACCCAGCCACTAAACACCAGGATTGGAAACCCAACCGACAAGAAGACTACTAACCATCTTCCTGGGCTATCATTTTGGACCCCCGACCCCCCCAGTCCACACAATACCAGGTAACCCCCTGCGGTTATCACTTAACCCCCCCACATCTCAACAAAGTAGAACATCCCAGCAAACCACCAGTGCAAACCATTTCCCAGGACAACCTGCTGCAAAAACATCTACAGCTAAGACTATCAACCCCCCGCTACGGCTCCTAACCAAAACTACAAAACAAAAGTTGAACCAACCTTCTGAGGCTTCAGAATCCATCCTACCTGGGCCCCACAGCAGAGGGAGGACACCACAGTGGCTAAAGGATAATAGCCCCACCCCGGGATGCAACGAAGTCCCTAAAAGGCTACCCAGCCCAGCTACGTCCACCCCCCTCCAACAGGAAACTAGTCCTTTAGCTCTAGTCACTTCATCCACCAACAATGCATTTACTCTCACTGACCTTCAGCTCTCCCCTGTGGTCCCTTCAGTTCAAACCAGGCTTTCATTTGCCAAAACATCGCCCCAACAATCTCTTCACTCGACAAATACTGGGAGGACCCTGGAAGTCCAGGCCCAAGTTCACCTCCCACAAAAGAACTTGTCTAAACAAGTTCCTGTTTCCTCTTTCTTAAAACATACACCTCAAAGGTCAAAGGTCAAATGTCTCTGTTAAAATAACTGATCTAATCTCTCCTCTTGCCTCACCCCCAGGTGGCACCAGCACCAAGGATATTAGGAGTACAGGCCCCACGAAAACAACTCACAAGGCCCCAAATGTGGGGGGAATGATGAGTGGGTCCTTAAAGGTCACCAGGACCATGACTAAAACCCTAACTGAACCCCCCTCACTCATTACAGAACCTACTGAGTCCTCCTCCTTGACTACTGGTGCCACCTCCTTGTCTTCATCCACCCTGGGCTGCCTTCCAGGCTCCTCCCAGACCAAAACACCCTTCACCTCAACTCCTCCCCTCAATTTATACAAACCTACTTACCACCTGGCCAGACCAAGTAGGAAGCTCCAGGACTGGTGCTTCAGGGGAAAAAGGCCTGTCCTTATCCTGGGGGACTCCAATATTAATCGAATTCCACCTCACCGTCACGAAAATATCCAGTTAGACAGTTACCCAGGGGCCAATATTTATCACTTTCATAAGATTATGGAAAAATCACAAATCAATACATCCACCAAAATCCTCATTCTGGCCATAGGCCTTAACAACAGGGAACAGGACCCCCAGCAAACATCTGTCAAACAAATAAGTTCACTGTACAAACCTTCCCTAATGCAGACATATACTTTCCTAAAATCAATTTTTCCCTCAATCTCCCTCAAAAACAAAAGGAAAACCTTATTCTGCTTAATAAATACATTGACACCCATTTTCCCTTTCTAGTCGAAATCCCTCAAGACACCTTCATTACCCTTGCAGATAATATCCACTGGACACCTACCACCGCGAGCGCTATATTCAATAACTGGCTCCGTCAACTAAATTTAATCTAGATCACTACTCCAACCCGGTCTCACCCAAATACAACTCCCCATTTATTGCCCAGTCCTCTTCTCCCACTTCACCAACCACAGTGGACCTGGGGTGGAGCTCGGCCTCCAACATCTTAAATTTATCCACCCTCTTCATGCCAACTACCGCACAAGTTAGCTTGCTGGAGAGAGGCCTAACCTTCATACCACGTCCCACAAAACCTAACCGGGAGGAGCTTCAAAAGGACCTTCACTATTATCATCGTCGCCTTAAAATAGCCTCTTACTTTCACAATAAAACCTCGTCAAGTAACCGCAGCTTCACCCATGCATCTTTGTGGGAACCAGCTACTTCTCAAATAAACATATCCATCCAACGGAACATCAGCAGAAATCTCCGTACTCTTCGCACTTTCCGACCCACGCCAGATATTAAAGATAACCTCGCCCCTCAGGAACGTTTAGCCCTCCGTCAACTCATTCATAACCCCAACATCATCAAACCTGCAGACAAAGGTTCCAAAATAGTTATCCTGGACCGTCAACAATATCTTTTGGAAGCAAATGGTCAGCTCGATAATCCCCACCACTACCGTCCTTTGGCCAACAGCCTACAATCTAACACCCAGACTCAACTCCGACGCATTTTACAATCCCTTTATGACCAGAAAGTCATAACTAACAAACAACTACACTTTCTCTACGTCCAGATCAGCCCCGCGCTCGCATCTTTTATTTACTTCCTAAAATCCACAAAGATCCTCACACCTGGACTCTTCCTTTTGAGGTTCCTCCCGGTCGTCCAATAGTCTCAGATTGCAACAGTGCCACTTACAATATAGCTCAATACCTTAACTCCTTCCTTAATCCACTCTCCAACAGGCCCCCAGCTACATTAAAGACACCTATCACTTCCTGGACATTATCAGGCCCATGGCTGTCCACAACCACACTTACCTTTTCACAATTGACATAGACTTCCTATACACTAACATCATAACCAACTTGGGCATCTCTGCCGTTCAAAAACTCTTCAGTAGATATCCAGACCCTAATAGACCGGACTCAGAAATCATCCAGCTTCTTAAACTTTGTTTAGACAACAATGATTTTAGTTTCAATAATAAACATTATCTCCAGATAAGTGGAACAGCCATGGGCCAAAGGTTAGCCCCGCCTACGCCAACATCTACATGAGCGAGTGGGAACGGGAGGCCCTCACAAAATGCCCCCTCCAACCCCTGTTCTTTCTCCGTTATCTGGATGACATCATTGGAGCATGGCCACACCCTCTGCACACCTTCCAACAATTTATAGACATCCTGAATAATCACCACCATCCATCAAACTCAAATATACCATAGATGCACAGCAGGTTCATTTTCTTGACACAACAGTCTTTTTCAGTCCCCTAAAAGATACCAGAAAACAGATTAAAACCAAGGTCTACTTCAAAACGACAGATACACACGCCCTTCTTCACAAATCGAGCTATCATCCCAAACACACCTTCTCTGGAATAATAAAATCACAGCTCATCAGATTTCATCTGTTCCAACACAACAGACTTCAACCAGGCTACTTCAACTCTGTTCTCTGCTCTACGTAAGCGTGGCTATTCAAAAAGACTTCTACGTCACCTAAAATACCAAACCATGGCCTCCTTGACTCCCACTCGCTCCGAAAGAGGCCGACTTCCACCTCTAGTCCAAGAGGAATTGTTGTCTACAGTCACTGCCACCCCTATCTCCCAATCCTCCCTTTTCCCCGACCCTAACCCGGGTTTGAACCCTTCCCCTCCAGTCCCTGTAGACACGCATATACAGAACTGATCACCACATTCTCCCACACAATCTTAAACCTACATAAAACAATTAAACAGTCATTCACACACTTACAACAAGACCACCAGCCATTGTGTCAATACCGTATTGTCTCTGCCTTCAGGACGGAACAAAACCTCCAGGATTATCTGGTCAAATCCTGTTACAAAGAACACAAGCACATTCCCAACGCCCTCAATCAGTTTTACAAACAGCGCAAATTCATTCAAAACTCTCACAGCAGCACTGGTCTGCCAGTCCCCTGCACACTCTCACTACAAACATCCAACACAGTCTATGTCATCACCTGCACCTTCTGCAATAAGCACTACATTGGAGAAACCAAACATACAATTCAAACCCGGCTAAAACAACATCTGTACAATATTAGGGAAGGTCGACTGAACACGTCCCTGGTCACACACTTTCTCACCCATCCTACAACTCACCTGATCATTACCGGAGTTGAGCACAACGACCACTGGACCATAGGCCAGAGGAAGAGAGCAGAAAGAATCTGGATACAAAACCTTGCTACACTGGCCCCTAGAGGTCTTAATGACAAGTAACCAATAACAACAAACTTTTAGCCCCCATCCATAACCTTAACCAACCCCTAACCTTAACCATCCCCCATCCCTAACCTTAACCAGCCCCTAACCTTAACCAGCCCCCATCCCTAACCTTAACCAGCCCCCATCCCTAACCTTAACCAGCCCCCATCCCTAACCTTAACCAGCCCCCATCCCTAACCTTAACCCCCCATCCCTAACCTTAACCATCCCCATCCCTAACCTTAACCAGCCCCTAACCTTAACCAGCCCCCTTCCCTAACCTTAACCTTAACCAGCCCCTAACCTTAACCAGCCCCCATCCCTAACCTTAACCATCCATAACCTTTGCCCATAGAACCCTCCCCCAGGTCCACTCCTGTCTCTGATTGGAGGAGAACAGAATCACTCTCCAGCATTGCCCACCTTCCACTGACACTTCCTCTGACGACACCTCCCTCATTAAAGTTATTGTGTATATTGTTAATAAGTTGTACCTTAATGTGTGTGTTTTTTAGAATTTAAATTGTGTAATGTTGTTTAATTATCATTTTAATGTCTAATTATTGCATGGAGCACTTTTTGTTGGCACTTACTACTAAAGCTAAACGCACTTACCTGGGACATGTCTCAGTGATGTCAGTGGGACCTGGCTCTAGGGAGAAGACATCCACTAATTCTACTTAATCGTAAAACAGCTTGCACACGGACACAGGCCTACACCCAGACACAGGCCTACAGGACTGGACCAGGACTAGACCAGGAACAGCACATTAACGGGGAATCCATGGATCAAGTCTTGGACAATTGTTGATTAAATGTGTGATTAATAATGTTTTTATTTGAATGTTTTTTACTAACTCCTAATTTATTATCATTACTTTTAAGCACTTAACTAACAGCACTTTAATGCCCCCAAGACTTGACTATGGATGACCTGTTTTAGCCCCCCCAGGACTAAATGGCGACTAACCGGGTCTGAACCGGTCTAGACCAGGTTAAACCGGGTCTAAATCAGGACTAAACCGGGACTAAACCGGGTCTAAACCAGGACTAAACCAAGGATAGAACACTTTCTTTATTTTGGGTAAGGTTGAATTAGTTTCAGGTGAACGTGCCCTTTATCTCCTAAGGTCACGAGGTCAGCTGTTTTAGCGGGGGTTACATGCTTTCCTTCGTCAGAATGAGGTAAGTTAAGTTGTTATTTTAAATGATTTCCCGAGGCTCAGGAGGCTCGTGTTATGGACCATTCTATTCTCAGCGTTGGTTCTTAAAGTGAATTCTATTGTCCATTCTCAGACTTGAGCCCTCTTCTGTCGAACATCTACTAAACCTGCTCTTTTCATTGGACGAACCGTTGACATGTCAAAACATTTCTGATCATTACTTTAATGGAATTGGAGAAAGTCTGTCTAGACTATGAGAGCATTAGGTAAAGCCGCCTGTCATGAATAATTGAAAGAAAGTAATCTGAACTATTTCTAAGTTACACTAAAAGATAAAACCGAAGTTACCGAAATAATTCTGGGCCTAAAAAGCTCAAATACGACAGGTGTGGATGGCACAAGTGTAAAATCATAAGAGCCAAACTAATATTCCCTCTCAGAAGCTCTATAATAATAACAGTCTCTGTTTTATGGAGAAGTAACTAAACTGACAACGGTCCCAGCATTTAAACTGGGTCATAAAAAAATACCACAAATAACAAAAAGATCAACCACCGCTAAACTAGCACCGTTCTAAAATGTGGAGAGGATTGTTCTTAAAAGATTAAACTTGAATAAATATAATACACTCACCTTTCACGCGATGGCTTTAGGAGGAAGAACACAAACTGTGACCCTTGACCTTGTTGAAGAATAAAAAAGTCTGGGAGTTTTTCTCAATCGCTCAAAGCCTTCGACACCACTGATGAAGTTCTTTTGGGCAACATTAGAGCATTAGACCTGCAGCTGCTGCAGAAGTGACCTATCCAAGAGTAAGTTTTATCTTCTTTAGTAAAGTATGTACTTTTGTCTTTTACAACGCTTTTTCTCTCAAAATGTAAACCGAAAGAACATTAACATATTTAGGTCAGCAGAAATGGCAGCGTTATTAATACGATAGAATTTGTTGAATTTCTGGGAATATTTATTAATAAATGCTCAAACTTTTGAAATCATAATGAACTGAGAAAGAAATGATCTAAATATGTAGTTTCTTAAGTTCAAAGCTTTTCTTTCTTCTGAAGCTCTTCTCTTAAAGTAACACATATCCACTACTAAAAAGAAATGAGGAATAAAAAATAATATACAAGCAATATTGTGGATAAAACTAAATGGTCGATCTGATCCCTTTTATTTGTATTTATATATATTTTAATAAGTACAGGCTTCGAGGCTCACTGAGAACAAACCCTTTCAAACACATGTACATTTAGTTTTCAGTCTAAAGGCCAGACCTATTCAACTCAATCTAATTCATCTTCTCTCTCGTGTTTCTTCTCATTGTGTTTTTGATTATTCATACACTACTTCAACAGTTTGATAAACTCCTCTTTAGGTTTTTGTCCTTCCTGTCTTCAGCTCAGTGCCGACACTGTAAGAATATCACGTCGTCGCAGTGACACCCTGTTAGGGGAACAGCGTGATGACGGGCTGTACTTTAGCTGGAGTAGCCTACGAGCATCATACACTGATCAAAGGTAAGCGTGCTGTTAGAACTACGGCTTTCGGGGAGAACGATGGTGCAGTCGTAGGACCAGTGGGGTGGAAGAGAAAGGGCCTGCTGCTGGCTGAACACAGCGCCTAGGTCATGGTAAACCGGCGGAACCGAGGACAGGTCATGGGGTTCTGGCACCGGGTGGACCTGGAAAAACAGGACCAAGGCTTCTTCTTTCAAGGCCTACTTCACAGCTCCCACATCATAGTTCCTCTCGGCTGCAGCTTTTGGTCTGTGGGAGAGCTCTGGGACAGTGTGTTGACCTTTGACCTCAGAAAACACAGTGGATCAACAGCAGCAGTCCTCTTGTCCTCCAGACTCAGGGCCTTGATCAGAGACAGAACTGTGGACCGCTCAGCAGCAGTCCTTTTTGTCTTTAGCCCAGGCGAGAGTTCAAGAGTGGCTCGACACAAGGACTGACCCCATGACCCCATACGTCTGAGCAGCACTGACTCCAGCTGCAGTCCACTCTTTCTCAGTCGTCTCCAGGGTGCAGTTATCTCTATCGCTTTTATCTACCACATCTTTTCCTTTCCTTGGCCTCTCTGTTAATGTGCTTGGACAGCGCTCTGTGAACAGCGTGTTTTATTGTGTTCCATGTTGTTTCTTGTCCCGACCTGCCGGGGGCTGCAGATGGAGAGTAGATACTGGGCTAAAACCTGCTAAAACCTGTTCAAAAACCTGTGTCACTTCTGATTCTAGCCTCAGCAGCAAAACTC
>JALDNG010001276.1:20000-83099 GCA_024349245.1 Neodontobutis hainanensis
GATGATGATAGTGATGATGATGAGGAGGAGGAGCAGCATCATAAGGACACACAGTGATAGTGATGATGATGAGGAGGAGGAGCAGCATCATAAGGACACACAGTGATAGTGATGATGATGAGGAGGAGGAGCAGCAGCATCATAAGGACACACAGTGATAGTGATGATGATGATGAGGAGGAGGAGCAGCAGCATCATAAGGACACACAGTGATAGTGATGATGATGATGATGAGGAGGAGGAGGAGGAGGAGGAGGAGGAGGAGGAGGAGGAGGAGGAGCAGCATCATAAGGACACACAGACAGCTTTAGGGACACAACACAATGAGGAGGACAAACAGACCGCTGCAGCCCAGGGACAGTCAGCACCATTGGTCACAGAAGCGTGGCAGGTGTTGGACGTGTTCCTGGACCAACAGGTAAAGTAACGGTCACGTGGCCCTAATAATGAAACTGATGACTAGCCTAGATAGTAACATCATCTGGAGAAATGTATGTTTTGTTTAGTGTGTTTCCATTAAAATACAAATCATGACATAATAACTTAAAGTGTTTTGACTGATAATTACAAGAGGGGCTTATTATTATTATTATTATTATTATCATTATTATTTTAATATCAGAATAACAGATTTAGCCTCTTGTTTTATTATAGATATCTCCCAGTCAAGAGCAGAGCAGCCACATCTGAAAATCTTCCCTCGTACTTGTCAAGGAGACAGAAGAAGCTTCTCTAAAGACTGGTACAACAGTAAAGTAGAGTAAAGACTCTGCCTACTGTTATACCTATACACCTCCTCAGGTGAGTCAGTATTTACATCTGAAGAGGGGTTCAAACATTAAATATAACACAATAAACCAAAGTATATCAGTAGGAGTTTCCTTAAGTCTTTCTGATAGTTTTCTACAGGCCGGTTTACTACAGCAGTAGAATAAAATTCTAAAATTATAGTTTCTAGAATTTAAGTGGCCCCATCTGGCCACCCCTATGAACAATTTCTGAGGTGCCACTGACAGAGGAGCTCTGTGGATTACTACATTTCTCACATGATCAGTCCCATTTATCAAAGACTTCAATAAAAGGCTTCACTAAACACCTTTAAACGTATCAGTGTCACAGACACCCGCGCGCTTTAGGAGCACGAGCGCAGCATCAGGAGGGCCTGCTGATGAAAGCTGTGGCGCGAGGAAGCTCACCTGCGTGAAGTTGGCCCCCACCAAAAGGGATTGACTCCAAAACTATCTAGATCGTTTGTGCTGTTAGTTTTGAGCTATTAATGATTCTTTTATAGGTCATCTGAGGTCACCAGCCCGAAAAGGCTTTAAAAGGCTCTAAAATGATGTAATTTGTTTGTGCTTCGTTTGTGCTGTCATAGTTTTTGAGATATTACAAGATAAATTTTCGGCCGATGACGTAATCCAGCCCCCCATTTCTCGTAAAAATGAATAACTTCAGTCCCCATAATGTTCCATTATGGAACAACAGAAGTATATTGTGTAGAAGGAAATCTATATTTCTGAAAGACTGGTGGGAAAAACAAATATGGTCCATTGTTCATATATTGGATGAAAACGGTAATATTCTTAAATTCGAAGAATTTAAGGCTAAATATAAGTTCAAATGCTCGATTGTGGATTACAACAAAGTTACACAGAACATTCCAAAGGTCCTTATTCAAGCAATACAAAATAACCTTATGTATAATGCTTCTCCGAGACTACACAAAATTAAAATCGATTATGTGAACCTAGTAGATACTAAATGTAATAATAAATTCCTAAAGCAAACGCTTGTTAACTGCTTGTACCCGGGTAGAGCAAAAAGCACTCTCTTCTTTCTGGGTTATAACAAATATGAAATATCTTCAATCAGAACAAAATTCCTAAAATATCCAATTCCTCCTAAATTTAAGGAAGTGCATTTTAAAACAATAAATAATATATATCCCTCTAATGAGTTTATAAAGAAAAGATTCTAATTTGAGGTAGACAATTGTCATATCTGCAACATTAATGTTTATGAATGTCAACCGACTCAGAATTTATGGAAATCTCTTCATAACCTGTTGTCCTCCAGATCTATAAAAATAGATTTCTTTTCATATCAAGACATTCAGATTGTTCTCCCTTGTATATGATCAGTATAAAAAAAAAAAGTATGTTATGAGTGGTGGGAGGTGTGACTCCTGAGTTATAATATAAGATTTATACTGTACAATTTGAGGATGTTATACTTTGTTTTGTTCGTGTATTGTAATGAGAAATAAATCAATCAAAAAAAAAAAGCAGCTGGCCGGAAGTTATGCCTTTAATACCGAAAATATTTATTAACAAAATCTTAAAAAATATCAAAGCACAAACGAAGCCTAAACATTTGATACCGTTTTTGTCCATTTTTACGAGAAATGGGGGGCTGGATGACGTCATCGGCCGAAAATGAATCTTGTAATTTTTCAAAGACTGTAACAGCACAAACGAAAATCTTTACAGCACAAACACAAACAAATGACACCATTTTAGAGCCTTTTAGAGCCTTTTAAGGCCTTTTCGGGGCTGGTGACCTCAGATGACCTATAAAAGAATCATTAATATCTCAAAAACTAACAGCACAAACGATCTAGATAGTTTTGGAGTCAATCCCTTTTGGTGGGGGCCAACTTCACGGAGGTCCCGGGAGCGTGTGTGGGTCTGAAGCTCAGGAGGCGCTCTGGACACACTCAGCTTCAGAAACACAAGGATTCATGTGAGTCTGAACATTTACATTCAAACAACACAGATTCAACGAAACGTCATTGTTACTGATTCTCTTTTAAAAAGCTCTGGAGTCAGCTTTAAAAGGGCTCCTACAATTAAGAACAAACTGGTCCGAAGTTAGTAGCTTATGAACCTCCTCGGACTTTGAGAACATCTGGGACAGGCTTCTGCTCGAGACCAGACTCAGAACTAAACAGAGTGAAGCAGCGTTTAAGTTTCAGCAAAAACCTGGAACAACCTCAACTTTAACAATCTTCAAGAGGAAGTTAAAAACCTTCCTCTTTAGCTCCGCCTACACCACAACTTAAAATGTTTTTTTATCTGCACTCTTCTTCTTTTATAATGCTTTTAATTTGACTTATGTTTCTAAATCTAAATCTTGTAAATCTGAATTATCCCATGGCTAAGCATTGTTTGGAAGCTCACTGTGGAAAAGACTCCACCTCCACTGAAGTCGTCACCAGAAGAGGGACAGAACGCCTCAAAGACAAGTCAACTAGATCTAAGTTCATAAAGCCACACAGTGCCTAGGACTAAATGTAAAAGCACTGAGTGTAAAATGCCCTCTAGAGCTGAAAAACAGCACAGGCCTCAGCCTCCTGGATTCACACCTGCAGTCGGGTGTTTCCTGCTTTGTGGACACACTCTGAAGAAGTGTGTGACTTTTAAAGACTTTTAAGTGAGCTCCTGAAGTAAAGGCGTTTAGATTTTTGCTCGGATTGCCTGGATTATTTGTTTTCTTTGAATAAATGTGACCTTTGGCTTTGAGGAAAGCAGCAGCTCCCTGTTGAGACAGTGCTCACCGGAGTCTGTCACGAGGTCAGACCTAAACACCCTGAACTGAACCACATCAGTTCAAAGTTTCATGTTTTTAGTTTTAACGTGTTTTATTGAAGTTACATTACTTCTGCAGTGATTTAAGGCTTTATGTAAAGTGAAGGCAGCGTTAAAACACATGTTTTAACAAACTTTAACAGACACAACAGAAAAGTGACTAATGCACCACATCAAACACAAATGTTATTATTCCACTCAACCTTTTGTCCTGGGGAAGCACTTTATATTGGCTTCAGTTTGTGTCTGACTCAGATTCAACTAAGAACTGAGAATGTGTAAAGTGTTTTGTTTTTAAGGTTTTGATGAATAAGTGTCCAGTTTGATAAATGTGTGTTATCTGTCGTAAAAACCTTCCAAGTCTTATTAATAAAGTTAAAATCTGTTCTGAGAGACTCTTTCTGTAACAAACAAATATTAACAAATATTCAAAGTCTTTTATCCCAAAAGCTCTTGGTCTTTTTAATTCTCAGCAGTCTGTTTTTATTGAGTTTTCTTCATCAGTTAGTGTTGATTATCTCAGTGCAATGACAGTGTTAATGGTCCCAGCACCGGTTCCAAAGGTGACTCAATCAGGACGTTAGGTGAGTCCTCCAAGAGCAGAGAGAAGAGGAAAGTAACAATCACAGAAGTATAGTGTTGAGCTAGTTATTGAGCAGCCAGCAGAGGGCGCTGTTGTAGAGGAATATAAATAAGGTTGTTTGATGAAGAGACAACTGTGAATGTGACTGACGCAGGCCTCCTTCCTCACAAGATCTGTACCTACAATATTTTTACTCTTTAACATTTAAAGATGTGTAACACATAAACAAACAGTACTGAACAGTACTTCAGGCCACAGGTGGTGAGGATGGGTAAGAAGGTCTCAGCTGAGCTGACAGTGAGCACAGGTGCTCCACAGGGATGCTGTCTCAGCCCTGTACTTTTTTCATTATACACACACTACTGTGCTACCAGCTTGGACAGTAACAATGTTGTCATCAAATATGCAGATGACACTACTATCCTTGGTCTCATCAAAGGTGGCAATGAAACATCATACATGGACACGGTTCACAGGGTTACTGTCTATGGGGAGGACAAGGATCTAGTTCTCAACATAGACAAAACAAAGGAACTATTTCTGGACTTTAGGAAGAGAGCCTCCCGCTACAGCCTCCTGTGGACTTCACATCTCCGAGAATCTCAGCTGGGCTAAAAACACTGTTGCAACAGTGAAAAGAGCCCCGCAGAGGCTGCACTTCGTTATTGAAGAAGGCCGGCCTTAAAAGTCAAACTCTAACGCATGTTTATATAGGCTTGTTGAAAGTCTCCTCACCAGTGGTTTCACAGTGTGGTGTGGCTGAGAGGAAATCACTGAACGGGTCATTAAGACTGCCGAGAGGGTTACTGGCTTAAACCTTCCCTCCATGGACACTATATAGGAGGCAGTAGTAGCTCAGTGGGTAGAGCAGTCGTCTTTCAACCCGAAGGTAGTTGGTTCGATTTCCACTCTCCCCACAGTTCATACTGTTGTTGTCTTGCCTCCAGTGGCTGTAACGCTGGTAATTACTGTAGAACAATGTAAGTCGCTTTGGATAAAAGTGTCAGCTAAATGAATAAATGTAAATGTATATACACCCAGCGCTGCAAAAGAAAAGCACAAAGCATCCTTAAGGACAAATGCCACCCAGCTTATGCTTTGTTTAAATGTGTGGACACAGGGTATACTCTGAGACATCGTAGGCCTGTGAGTATCAGCACCCACAAGGCCCGTTTGTTTAAAAGTTTTTCCCAGCCACTGTCAGGCTAGTGGCACCAGACATTAAGGAGGGAAATATGTATCCTACTATTGTAATGATCAGCGTAATAGCAATTTATTTTATCTATAGTTTTCTTATCCACAATATTATTATTAGTTATTATAATGTGTATTTATTTAAATTAGGAGGGTTATTTATTTTTACACAGGTCCTGTACCTTGTATTCCTTTTAAAACTGTCAGGTCGCTCTATGATCTCATATGTGTGTGTGTGTGTACATGTGTATATATATATATACGTGTGTAGGTATGTGTATGTGTACATGTGTATATATATACGTGTGTAGGTATGTGTATGTGTACATGTGTATATATATACGTGTGTAGGTATGTGTATGTGTGTATATATATATATATACGTGTGTAGGCATGTGTACATGTGTATATATATATATATATACGTGTGTAGGCATGTGTACATGTGTATATATATATATATATACGTGTGTAGGTATGTGTACATGTGTATATATATATATATATATATATACGTGTGTAGGCATGTGTACATGTGTATATATATATATATACGTGTGTAGGCATGTGTATGTGTACATGTGTATATATATATATATATACGTGTGTAGGCATGTGTATGTGTACATGTGTATATATATATATATATACGTGTGTAGGCATGTGTATGTGTACATGTGTATATATATATATATATACGTGTGTAGGCATGTGTACATGTGTATATATATATATATATACGTGTGTAGGTATGTGTATGTGTACATGTGTATATATATATATAT
This sequence comes from Neodontobutis hainanensis, assembly GCA_024349245.1. Lineage (NCBI taxonomy): Eukaryota > Metazoa > Chordata > Actinopteri > Gobiiformes > Odontobutidae > Neodontobutis > Neodontobutis hainanensis. The sequence continues at coordinate 26,150 of JALDNG010001276.1, forward strand.
ATACGTGTGTAGGTATGTGTATGTGTACATGTGTATATATATATATATATATACGTGTGTAGGCATGTGTACATGTGTATATATATATATATACGTGTGTAGGCATGTGTATGTGTGTATGTACACGGAAGACGGAGGACGCATCCCAGTGACGCTAACAATCAGGCGAGTGTATCTCTCCTGGCATTGTCCTAAAGTTACGTTTAAATTATTTCTTAAACATTGTCAACACTTTAACTGTGCACCACACCTCATTCATTGTTATTCTGGTTATATTTCTGCTAGAGTTTAGTAATAGATTTGCTGCCGTTTTGTGAACAGGGCACTTCTCTTAGTGCTAGCTAGCATGCTAGCGGGTTTTTAGCGTTTGAATTAGCCTGCTTATACCTCGATTGTTTGTTTTGTTACCATTGCTGTCTTACTGGTGGTTAGTTTTTGTTGTGTTTACAGAGTTTTTCGTTTAACTTGTGGTTAGTACTGCTGTGTGTTTGTGTTAGAATTTATCATTGTGAGTTGTGAACTGTTGAACAGGGCACTTCTTAGTGCTAGCTAGCATGTTAGCGGGTTTTTAGCGTTTGAATTAGCCTGATTAAACCTCGATTGTTTGTTTGTTACCATTGTTGACTTACCAGTGGTTGGTTTTGTTGTGTTTACAGAGTTTTTTGTTTAACTTGTGGTTAGTACTGCTGTGTGTGTTTGTTCGAATTTATCATTGTGAGTTGTGAACTGTTGGCTTGACTTAGCTGTACATACACTAGCTTAGCTAAGCTTTTCGGTGTTGTTGTTGCTTGTGGCAATGGTTTGCCATTCTTGTTCGGTATTACTAGATAGGTTGTCTCTATTAGAGAGACGTGTTTGTGAGTTAGAGCAGCTAGATCAGCATAGACAGGGTTTGGTTACTTTAGATGTGTCAGGGTTTCCTGATAGTATCAGATGCAGGTCTGATAGCAGTCCTGCTAGCGATAGCTCTAGTTGTGGCTCAACTGTCTCGGCAGTTGTTGCAAAGAGTGATATGTTTGAGCCGGTCCGGCGGCGCAGGCGTGCAGGCAGGGGGAAGCCTTCGGTTGTCCGCCCCTGTCCGCGGTCACCCCTCTGACCGCGAAACGGTTTTCGGCGCTTTCAAGTCCGCTTGTCCGCGCTGATCACCGGCCTGTTTCCTCTGCGCCTGCCAACCTGAGCAAGCATCGCACTCTGGTGATAGGAGACTCCATTACCCAATGTTAGACTCGAGACACCAGCCATTGTCCACCGTTTACCGGGGGCCAGAGCTTCCAACATAGAGGCTAATCTTAGGGTGCTGACATCACACAGGGAGGGAGAGTTTCCTCAGACACATACTGGCACTACATACAAGCAGATAGTTATTCATGTCGGCACCAATAATGTGAGAATGAGGCAGTCAGAGGTAACCAAAGATAGCCTAGCCAGGACTCTTGAACTAGGGAACAAGATGAGTCGGCATCGATTAATTGTCTCTGGCCCTCCCGTAAGGGGTAGTGATGAACAGTATAGCAGATTAGTTTCCATGAACCGGTGGCTGGCCCGGCATTGTAGTCAGAAAGGTTATGGTTTCGTGGATAACTGGCCTTCTTTCTGGGGCCGCCCTGGCCTGCTGAGGGCAGACGGCCTGCATCCTACTGGACATGGTGCTGCCATTTTGTCTAGTAATATAGACAGGTGCATTCGGTGCTTTTGACACAAGGAATCTCAGCAGGTCGCAGGAATTAGAGAACCTGCTAGTCATGATAGTGCGGGTGTGGAACTGGATAATGTAGAAGCTTTTAGTTGTCTGGTTAGGCCGTGTTATCCTGATGTCTACTGCCTAAATCTGTTATTTAGTCCTCAAACACATCTGAAAACTCACAGAGTCAGTGACCCAAAAGCATCCTGTCCTCATGTTATTATAACTCAGAGGCAATCTTTTAAACCCAGCAGAACTGTTAGAGCTCGACAACTTGTTCCTGTCACTGTCTCTCCACTGGACCAGCCTTCAAATGTCTGCTCTACATCAAGACTGAAGATCGGTCTCCTGAATGTGCGGTCTCTATCCTCCAAAGCACTCCTAATTAATGATCTTATTGCTTCTCATAGCTTGGATTTACTTTGTCTTTGTGAAACGTGGCTTAGGCCCAATGTTTTTCTGCCACTAAATGAAGCCTCTCCCCCTGATTATGCGTATGCACAGGTAGGTCGCACGTCGAAACTGGGTGGTGGTGTTGCAGCCATTTATAAAGCTGCATTTTGCTTTACAGGTACATCATCACAGCCGAAATTTAACTCTTTCGAAGTGTTACTCATTAAACATATTTATTCTCAAATAAACGGAAGGAAGCCATTTTATTTAGCTGTAATCTATCGCCCGGGTCCCTACTCTTCTTTCTTGGATGAGTTTGGAGTTTTCCTCTCGGACTTAATAACCCACGCTGATAACATCCTTCTAGTTGGAGACTTTAATATTCATCTAAATAAGGAGTGGGATCCTCTGGCCAGAGCATTTCAATCACTGTTGACACCCTGTCTTTAACCAGTTTGTTCATGAGCCCACACACATTAGTGGAAACTCTCTTGATCTTGTTTTGGCTCGGGGAATAGATGTCTCCAATCTCTTTGTCTCCTCTCTTTCATCTGCTGTCTCAGATCACTCACTGGTGGAGTTCCAGATAAGTTACACATTTCTCTCAAACTCAGACAAATGCGTAGTGTCTACACGGAATTTTAGCGCAGCTGCAATGGAAATGATTGCCACACGGCTGACAGATGTTCTTCCTAATTTAACTCCAACTGGAAACTCAGTAGAGGCCTACACAGAGGAGGTCCATGCTACCCTCTCAGCCATCACCGACTCAGTGGCCCCCCTCAGGACAAAGCCCAGACCAACCAGACGACCTACGCCATGGTATAACGAGGAAACGCGGGCTTTGAAACAGACCTGCAGGAGTTTTGAACGCAAATGCCGCAAGTCAAAAACAAATCTAAATGATCAAAAGTGGTGTTTGTGTGTAAACACCTATAAGCACGCCCTCAGCACTGCAAAGACTGCCTATTTTTCATCTCTAATCAGAGAAAACCGGCATAACCCCAGGTTTCTCTTTGGAACAGTTGCTAAACTTATCCAACCAAACACAACTGAAGACTCCTCTCCCTTTACTGCACAAGACTTTTTAGATTTCTTTAATCATAAAATTGAAGATATCAGGGATAATATCAGGGATAATATTTTGTTTTTGTCTTCTTTGGCTCCGGGTCCCATTCACTTGGATCCACCGACCTCTCGTCTCTCAGTCTTAGATTCTGTTTCCCTTGATGAGCTGACAAAGGTGGTTTCTTCATGTAAAGCAACTACGTGTCTCCTGGATATCCTGCAGCAAAACAGCTTAAAGAACTGTGGCCCTATGTGGGGCAAATTATATTAAACATTATAAACCTCTCCTGTCTACTGGCACGTTCCTTCCCTTTTCAAACAGGCTGTGGTCAAACCCCTGCTCAAAACCTACTCTGGATCCTGGATGCCTAAATAATTTCCGTCCTGTCTCCAATTTACCTTTTCTATCTAAAGTCCTCGAAAAAGTTGTGCTAAAACAACTTACTCTATATCTATCGGAAAATGAGCTCCTGGAGCCGTTTCAGTCTGAGTTTAGGGCCTCTTATTCCACTGAAACAGCTTTAGTTAAAGTGACTAATGATCTCCTCCTTCAGATGGACGAGGACTCATCGGTTCTACTGTTATTGCTGGATCTCAGCTGCATTTGATACGATTGATGCAGTGCTAATCAACAGACTTAAAGATGTTTTTGGCATCTCTGGCTCTGCTCTTTCTTGGTTAGAATCCTATCTGTGTGATAGGTCTCATTTTGTCTCTTTTAATAAATCCTTCTCCTCCACGGCACCAGTGAAGTTCGGTGTGCCACAAGGGTCTGTGCTCGGTCCCATACTTTTTTCACTATATGTTACACCATTGGGACAAATCATCAGAAGTTATGGAGTGAGCTTCCACTGTTATGCCGATGATACACAGCTGTATCTACCAATAAAAGTGAATACTACTGACATCATGCGTCTAGAGGCCTGCCTCGTTTCAATTAAAACATGGATGTCTCAAAACTTCCTCCATTTGAACTCGGATAAAACAGAGCTCTTGTTAATTGGTCCTGCCAGTCATCGGCACAAGTTCAACAATCTTACTGTCTCAATCAACAACTGTGTGTTGGAGCAACACTGTGAGGAACCTTGTTACATTAGCAATATACTGCTTAACGTTATGAGCTCTCACATAGACAACACCATGTGTCTGTCTCCATGCACTCTTAATTTGACTTACACGATACACATCCCTACAGTCTTAGGGTTTGTGGAATAATGAGTCTTTGTCTTCTAACCAGTAGCTCACCTGCTAGAGTGATATTGTCTTTCTCGGTCCAGTATGGTCTTATATCTGGGGCTAAGGCATTTTTCTCAGACCAGCCAGCTTTACAGTATTGAATTAGTTTTGCACAGACAGCGTCACCTTCTTGTTTCTCCTGAATAGCCTGTAGCCTGGGCTCTGTAGCAGGAAGGTTTTGAATCACAGCATCCACAAACACTTTCACCTCTGTTTCATTATTCAGTTCCTCCTGTGTGAACCTGTGTTTCACTGGGGCTCTTGACAGAGTGTCTGCTGTTATTAGGCGCTTACCCGGAACATGCACAATGTCAAACGTGAACTTCATAAGTCTTAAGCAAAATCTTAGCACTCTGGGTGGAAGCTCATCTAGCGCTTTTGTACTCAACAGGGGCACTAAAGGCTTGTGGTCTGTCTCAAACTTAAATCTGAGTCCCATGATATATGGTGACAGTCGTTCACATGCCCATGTGGCTGCCAGGGCCTCTTTTTCTATTTGTGCGTAGTGTTTTTCAGCTTCTGTTAAGCCTCTTGAGATGAACACTATCGGCTTCCAGGTTCCATCCGGAAGACCCGGTTTAGTCCATGTTTAGACCCGGTTTAGTCCATGTTTAGACCCGGTTTAGTCCATGTTTAGACCCGATTTAGTCCTGGTTTAGACCAGGTTTAGTCCATGTTTAGACCATGTTTAGTCCTGGTTTAGACCGGTTTAGTCCATGTTTAGACCTAGTTTAGTCCATGTTTAGACCTAGTTTAGTCCAGGTTTAGACCCGGTTTAGTCCTGGTTTAGTCCAGGTTTAGTCCTGGTTTAGTCCAGGTTTAGACCTGGTTTAGTCCAGGTTTAGACCTGGTTTAGTCCTGGTTTAGTCCGTGTTTAGTCCATGTTTAGTCCAGGTTTAGTCCATGTTTAGTCCAGGTTTAGTCCTGGTTTAGTCCAGGTTTAGACCTGGTTTAGTCCAGGTTTAGACCTGGTTTAGTCCATGTTTAGTCCAGGTTTAGTCCATGTTTAGTCCTGGTTTAGACCCGGTTTAGTCCTGGTTTAGTCCAGGTTTAGTCCTGGTTTAGTCCAGGTTTAGACCTGGTTTAGTCCAGGTTTAGACCTGGTTTAGTCCATGTTTATACCTTGTACCTGAAATGAATCACTGGTGTGTTTATTTGATTTATTATTTTATTGTTTTATATTTATTGTGTGCTGTTTGTCCTGCTGCCATTAAAATAAACGTGTTATCTCTCGTGGATAATAAAGAAATAAAGACTCCTTGAACCTTGAACCTGTTTTCCTGTGACAGCTCCAGGTAAAGGTAAACGCAGGTGTTTCTCTGGGATTTCTTTGGTTTTTGAAAGTGACAGAAGAAGAGGCTCAGACTGTGAGGTAAACAACACAAGAGTCTTTAACGTGTTTTAATCCGTCACTGAGCTTTATTTAAACTTTGTTCACACTTTAGTGACTTGTGTCTTAAAGGAGTTCGAGGGAAAATGGCGGAAAGTGACATGTTTTAATTTAAATCAGATTCAGTTTGAGGCAGAACAAGCTGTTAATGCACTCAGTCCTGGTTAGACCTGGTTTAGACCTAGTTTAGTCCTGGTTTAGACCTGGTTAGACCTGGTTTAGACCTGGTTTAGTCCGTGTTTAGACCCGGTTTAGTCCAGGTTTAGACCTAGTTTAGTCCTGGTTTAGACCTGGTTTAGACCTTGTTTAGTCCTGGTTTAGACCTGGTTAGACCTGGTTTAGACCTGGTTTACTCCAGGTTTAGTCCATGTTTAGTCCAGGTTAGACCTAGTTTAGTCCTGGTTTAGACCTGGTTTAGACCTAGTTTAGACCTGGTTTAGTCCGTGTTTAGACCCGGTTTAGTCCTGGTTTAGTCCAGGTTTACACCAGGTTTACTCCAGGTTTAGTCCATGTTTAGTCCAGGTTTAGACCTGGTTTAGTCCGTGTTTAGACCCGGTTTAGTCCAGGTTTAGTCTGGGTTTACACCAGGTTTAGTCCGGGTTTACACCAGGTTTAGTCCGAGTTTAGACCAGGTTTAGTCCGGGTTTACTCCAGGTTTAGTCCGGGTTTACACCAGGTTTAGTCCAGGTTTAGTCCAGGCTTAGTCCTGGTTTAGACCTGGTTTAGTCCTGGTTTAGACCATGTTTAGTCCAGGTTTAGACCATGTTTAGTCCAGGTTTAGACCACGTTTAGTCCGGGTTTATAGCAGCTGTAGTCTATAATTCTATTGATGCAGAGGGGGAGATTGTGTTTGTCAGGGTTTGCTGCAGGAAAATCTTTCCAGTGTTTCTTATTTTCATGAGTCTAGTCTCTACAATATCTCAAATATTATCAGAGTAACACACAAACCTGACCTTTGACCCTCCCTCAGCAGTTGCTGTGACCCTCACCATCAAACCAAGCCTCTTGTTCCTCCAGAACCTTTTCAGATCAGAGTCGGTCCATCAGGTCCACCTCTGGCTCCAGGATGAGTTTGAAGGAGGAGCCTCCAGGGGGCAGCACTGATCCACAGTAAGTGTTCTGTCACAGACTCATGCACATTCTCTTTATTTTTACAAACTTCAGTCTGTTTCTTTGGTGCTGTTCTCTAGGTCAGAGTCTGGACTCTCACATCTGTCCATGAAGAGTGACCGGTCTAAAGGTCGTCCTCCAAACCTCAAAGAACCAGGCCCAGACTCACAGTAAGACTCAGTCAGGTTCAGGTCTATCTTATTAAAGTCTTTAAACCTGCTTAAACTGGCTTTAGCTCTAATCTTAGATTGACTGATTAAAATTTATTTAAGTGTCATGCACAATCAGTGCCCAGCCCATAAGGACCTTTAAGACACTAGATATGTTTTAACAAGATAAAGAGATCAAATCATCTGCTCCACCAAAATAACAAATCATTATTAAAATATTCTATATTAAATCAGGTCACAACATTTGCTGCATTCTATTCCGAGCCTTACAGCCGTATTCAGCTGAGCTTAATGCGTTTGGTTGTCTTTCCGTTTTTTTTGGCTGAGCTATACACTGTTGATTTGCCACTGTGTTTGGCTTACGTAAAAGTTTTATTTGATTTGCATATTTTGGAATAAGGATTACGAGTGTAACTTCTGTTCCAAGAAGCATCCTGCGGTTGAATCACTAGTGGCGTTTTCGACTCAAGTTGATTTGCAGTTGTCCTTGCACTGTACATGGCAAGTGCAGTACTGGTCTACCCTTCATAAGGCTACTAGTGTTGACGGTCATGCTAGATTCACTGTGCTGTAGGGCATGCTTTGGTCCCCCTCCAGCCTGAGGACAGCCACAATTTCTGCCCCTCCTGCTTGGGAGTTGGTCATCTCAGGGAGGGTCTCACGGATGACGCCTGTACGAACTGCAGCATTATGCCCCGGTCTGTACTGGTGGCTAGGTTGGCAGCTGTTGAACAGCCTATGGCAGCCTGCTCAGTTACCAGCTGGACAGTGTACGGACAACTGGGCCGCCTCAGCCATTAGGATGGCCCTCGCTCGACTACATCCCAATCCCTATTGCCTCCAGCTATGGGTCTGGCCGTTACAGGGCCTGAATCAGGCTTCTCTGAGTTTGGTGTGATGTGGAGCCTACCATGAGAAACGCTTGAGCACAATCCACGCAACTGTTATATGACAATCGATGGAAATTGTTTTAAAGGTGGTGTCGTGAGGTAGAATGTCCCATTTCATACATTCTATCATTTATACAAGGACTCCTGGAACAGTCATCGTCTACCCTGAAGGTATATGTGGCAGCAATCTCCTGTCGACATATGGAAGTTGATGGTAAAACTGTCGGCAGTAATAGGCAGGTTTCCTTATTTTTGAAGGCTCTCAGCGATTACACCCACCTAGACGCCCAGTGGTACCTTTATCGGACTTGACCATGGTGCTGGATTCCCTGAAGTCAGCGCCATTTGAACCTTTGACAGAGGTAGGCATTAAATGGGTGTCTATGAAGAATGCATTTTACTGTCGGTGGAATCCAGACAGGTCAGGGGTCACTCTTTGCCAGATGTCTCTTTTGTTCCCAAGGTGATCTCTGGGACAACGGGTATTCAGCCGCTACAGCTGGCCCGCTTTGATTCAGGAGAATTGTGTGAGCATCTATGCCCCGTCCGAGCAATAGAGGTGTATATAAATGCAACTGCTACGATGTGCAAAACAAACCGGCTGTTTGTTTGCTATTCTGGTCCCCGTAAGGGCCAGGCCCTGTCTAAACAGCACCTGGCGCAATGAGTGGTGAGTATAATTACCCAGGCATACAATGCCCGTGGCCAACCACTACCAGTGGGAGTGAGTTGTCACTCTACAAGGGGCATTACCACTTCCTGGGCAGCAATGACTGGAGTGCCTTTGGAGGTAATCTGTGCTGCGGCGTCATGGACTACTCCGCATACATTCACCAGATTTTACAGACTGAACATAGCCGCCCCCCATCCACTGGAGGGAGTTCTACGGCAGGACACTTCTAAGTCCTGATAAGGTATGCTGGATTAGGGTCTGTGGTCAGGAGGGATGAAATAGAACGAGAGTTATGTATGTAATCGCAGTTCTATGAATCCAGGATGGCCGCCAGGGCAGTCAGTCCCACGGAATCCTGGTACTTGCAAGAAGGTAAAGGGACTGAGCATCCGGTTTTATGTGGCCCCAAGTGGGTCACCAGTGACTTTTTTGGTATGCGAAAAGATGACCATTCAGTGCTAAATGCACCGCCCCTGGCGGTCAGGAGGCTCAGGGGTAGAGCAGTCGTCTTTCAACTGGAGGGTAGTGGATTCGATTCCTGCTCTCCCCACAATTCATACTGTCGGTGTGTCCTTGGGCAAGACACTTAACCCACCTTGCCTCATTTGAATGTGTAAGACTTTTCAGTGAATGTATGTGGTGATGGTCGGAGAGGCCGTAGGCGCAAAATGGCTGCCACTTCTCTGTCAGTCTGCCCCGGGGCATCTGTGGCTACAGATGTAGCTTACCACCTCCAGTGTGACTGTGTATGAATGAATAATGGACGACCTGTAAAGCGCTTTGAGTCCCTTGGTCCTTTGGGAGAAAAGCGCAATATAAATCCAATCCATTATTATTATTATTATTATTATTATTTGTAGAACCACAGTTACATGTAACTCTCGTTTTACATAATGATCTTTTTAAAATGAATATTATTTCTCAGTTTAGGTTTTCTACATATTTCCTGTTTCCATTGTTTTGGAACTTATTAAAGAATATTTGTTTGATTTAAGGTTCCATTGCTTAGTTTAAATAAAACCTGTTTGAAACATATTCTTTCTTTGATTTGAGCTTTGAGCTGACGTAGCACTAAATGTAGCATCTGTAAACATTGACTCTGGTCATTGAAGCTGACTAAAGACCTAACTCGTGTGAAGAACAGCAAGTGTCTGTGGCTTCAAGATGAAAAGTGTAAACTACTGCTCACTGCCAACAACAGATATTATCTTAATGACAGTAAATGTTTGTGTGATTTTGGTGCTGTTCTCCAGGTCAGAGTCTGGACTCTCACATCTGTCCATGAAGAGTGACCGGTCTAAAGGTCGTCCTCCAAACCTCAAAGAACCAGGCCCAGACTCACAGTAAGACTCAGTCAGGTTCAGGTCTATCTTATTAAAGTCTTTAAACCTGCTTAAACTGGCTTTAGCTCTAATCTTAGATTGACTGATTAAAATTTATTTAAGTGTCATGCACAATCAGTGCCCAGCCCATAAGGACCTAAGACTCTTTAAAGTTCTCTTTGAGTTTCAATCTCTGCTCACCTGAACAGTCGCCAGGTGAGGTGGAGGAGTATCAGAGAAAAATCCAAAAAGCTTAATTTATTTATTTAGACAATGTTTCAGTGGAAGGTCAGATTGGAGCCAAATGGTGTTGGATGAAATAAATGAATCAGAGAAATGTGAAACAAAGACAGGCTTCATCGACAGAGAACCAATCTCACAGCAGCAGAGTCTGACTGAGCTTCTGTTGGCTTTTCTACAATAAGATGAAATAAGTCTAAAGACTCTGAAGACGGCCATGTTACTGTAGAATATCTATATTTACTGCTGAGCTCCACTGGCCTCTGAGCGAAAGGGCCAGGAATTTAGTTTAGTGTCTTTAATGAGTCCAGCTGACAGCTGGGATTATGTGTGTGTTTGGTTTTCTATAAAACGCACACTAATCATTAGAACAGAAAAAGAAGCTTCATGTAGTGTTTAAGCGATGGATGACGTTTGGTTTAAATGGTGTTGAACTGTTGCTTGTTCCACAGATCTGAGCCCAGCCCAGAGGGTCCCAGTGGTGAGCGGCCTCAGACTCGGCTGGACGACATATTCAAGGTCTGTACATAAACATCAGCTGCTACTTCTCCTCGGGTTGTGTTCTCCATGTCTCTGGTCCGAGCTCCTCGGGTCCAGTCTGTTTACTTCCCTCAGGTCGACAAAGGCTGAGGAACTCTGGTGTCACCAATCTTCAGTCAACTGTCCAGCTCTGACCAATCACAAAGAACAAACTGCATATATCCTCTTCACAATTAAAGGCTAATGAGGTTTAGACCAGGTTTAAATCTGGTTTTGATGTTATGTTGTGTGTGTGGTGGTCTCTGTTCCAGCGTCTGGAGGACAACATTGTGACTTTTGTCAAAGACGAGCTGAAGAGGCTCCACAGGGTTCTGGGCTCAGATTACCCAGAATCCTTAGAGAGTGAGGAGGATGAGGAGCAGATCAGCAGAGAGCCTTTTCTGAAGATCACCCTGGACTTCCTGAGGAGGATGAAGCTGAAGCCGCTGGCTGAGCATCTGCTGAGCAGTAAGACCTCTCTTTAAAGTTTTTCCAGGTCTAGTCCTGACCTTTGACCCTAACCCTGAGGAGGTCTGAGTCTGGTTCAGAGCCAGTGCTGCTAGTCTGCAGGACACACTGAAGATATACTCACAACATCCAGAACCTCAAGGAAACCAAGATCTGATCCTAGTCTTAGGTTCTCAGTTAGAGGCTCGGCACATTTTGGTTCAGGTTTTTCCTCACGTCATTAGATCAAGTCTCCATCAGGAGGAGATTAGTTCAGAGAGAGGCTCTGTCACAGCTACAGTCTGCTACTAAAGGGCTTTTGTTAAAGACAAATATATAAATTAATGATGGAAGTCATAGTCTGAGGTAAATACAACCACAAACTAAACACATTTTGGGAAAAGTATTTATGAGTCTCCTGCTTTTTTCTTCAGAAAGGTATCATGGACTTCAGACTAAACTGAAGAGTCATCTGCAGCAGAGGTTTAGCTGTGTGTCTGAGGGCATCTCTAAAGCAGGAAACCCCACCCTTCTAAACCAGATCTACACAGAGCTCTACATCACAGAGGGAGGGGCTTCAGGGGTCAACCAGGAACATGAGGTCAGACTCATCGAGACCGCCTCCAGGAAACCATCCGCACCAGAAACCACCTTCACACGTGAAGACATCTTTAAAGGCCCCGCCCACAGACAAGGACCAATCAGAACAGTGCTGACAAAGGGAGAGGCTGGCATCGGGAAAACAGTGCTGACTCAGAAGTTCAGTCTGGACTGGGCTGAAGGCAGGACCAACCAGGACGTCCAGCTGCTGTTCCCGTTCACTTTCAGAGAGCTCAATGTGCTCAGAGACAGACAGTTCAGCCTGGTGGGACTGCTGCAGCACTTCTTCAGTGAATCTGCAGGACTCTGCAGCTTTGAACAGCCCCAGGTGCTCTTCATCTTTGACGGTCTGGACGAGTGCAGACTTCCTCTGGACTTCACCAAAACCCAGGTCCTGACTGAGGCCACAGAGTCCAGCTCAGTGGATGTGCTGCTGGTAAACCTCATCAGGGGAGCCTGCTTCCCTCCGCCGCCTCTGGATAACCACACGACCGCGGCCAATCAGATCCCAGCTTGGTGCGTCTCCATGGTGACAGAGGTGCGAGGGTTCACCGACCCACAGAAGGAGCAGTACTTCAGGAAGAGGTTCAGAGATGAGCAGCAGGCCACAGCTGTCATCTCCCACGTCAGGGCGTCCGCAGCCTCCACATCATGTGCCACATCCCGGTCTTCTGCTGGATCACTGCCACAGTCCTGCTCCATGTGATGAAGACTGGGTCCACAGACCAGCTGCCTCAGACCCTCACCCAGATGTACATCCACTTCCTGGTGGTCCAGGCCAAAGTGAAGAACCTCAAGTACGATGGACGCTCTGAGACGGACCCTCACTGGACTCCAGAGACCAGGAAGATGGTGGAGTCTCTGGGAAAAGTGGCCTTTGAGCAGCTGCAGAAAGGAAACCTGATCTTCTACGAGTCAGACCTGAGCGAGTGTGGCCTGGACGACACAGAGGCCTCGGTGTACTCGGAGTGTTCACACAGGTCTTTAGAAAGGAGCCAGGCCTGTACCAGGACACGGTCTACTGCTTCATCCATCTGAGCGTACAAGAGTTTCTGGCTGCTCTTCACGTCCATCTCACCTTCTTCAACTCTGGGGTCAATCTGCTCTTGACCCAACAAACCTCTGAGAGTCCTGAGTCTGAGGCAGACTTCTACCGGTCTGCTGTGGACCAGACCTTACAGAGTCCAAACGGACACCTGGACCTGTTCCTGCGCTTCCTCCTGGGTCTGTCTCTGCCGACCAATCAGAGTCTTCTCCGAGGTCTGCTGACTCAGACAGGAGGTAGCTCACAGACCAATCAGGAGACAGTAAAGTACATCAAGGACAAGATCAATGAGGGTCTGTCGTCAGAGAGAAGCCTGAACCTGTTCCACTGTCTGAACGAACTGAACGACCGGACTCTGGTGGAACAGATCCAACAGAACCTGAGAGAAGGACGTCTGGAAGCAGACAAACTGTCTCCTGCTGATTGGTCGGCTCTGGCTTTTATCTTACTGTCCTCAGACTCAGACCTGGAGGAGTTTGATCTGAAGAAATACCATGCTTCAGAGACGGCTCTCCTGAAGCTGCTGCCGGTCGTTGAAGCTTCCAACAAAGCCCTGTGAGTTTAAAAAGGACTTTACTCAAAGTTGAAAGTGGAATTATATCATTAACGTTATCTTGTCTCTTCAGTCTGTCCTGCTGTAACCTGTCCCAGAGCAGCTGTGGTCCTCTGTCCTCAGTCCTCAGCTCCTCGAGTCTGAGACTCCTGGATCTCAGTAACAATGACCTCCAGGACTCAGGAGTGGAGCTGCTGTGTTCTGGACTGAAGAGTCCCCTCTGCAGACTGGAGACCCTCAGGTGAGGACACACTTACCTTTGAAGACTGTCTCCAGTAACTTGTTGAAGGTTTGTATATTGTTCTGCAGTGGGACATGATTTTCTCAGAGGAAGCTGTAGAAAGCTTGCTCAGATCCATGAGGTGGAGGGGTCAGATGATCAGGAACATAAAGGAAGGGGATGAGGTTGGAGGAAAACAGAGAGAGAGACGGGGTCACTTCAGGGTCTGGTGTCTCTCGACCATATCCCTGCACCTCACTCTGCATCAGACTTTATTATTCATAGTTTTCATGTGACATCACATTCTCAGTGAAACGTTCTCCTGGAGAAAAAAACAAACTGCTGAGCTCTGCTACCGTCAGTGTAAAGAGAGGATTAATAATCGTTTACCCAACAGTTGTTGTTCCTCGACTGAAGGAACTGAATGAAGAGGAATACACCATGGGACTGTGTTTGTTCAGAGGAAACCCAGAAAAGAGGAGGAAAAAGTGGATTTATGTCATTAACACTTTGTTTTATTTGATTTATTTACATACAGGGACCGTGCTCATTAATAAACATTTCTGTAAATGTGCCAGAGATTTTATCTGTAGTCCCTAGACAGAAGTTAAAAGTCACCCTAAAAACATTAAAAATACAAGACACGGTGTTAAAAGAAGCAGAGTGAAAAGCAGAAACACAGTGTTAAGGTCTGTTCACACCGGGACGAATTTCGCCGACGTTATTCGCCGACGTTTAATGCCTCGTGACTAATACAATGGACGCCAATGTGAGTGTTCACACCGACGCGAAAAACACCACGCGTAAATGCGTCAGTTTTTTAAGAACTCCTCGGGTTTGTTTCTTTGGTTTGACGCGCTGCGTCAAAAACTATACGACCAATGAGATTAGCGCTTTTGCTCACGTGTCTGGAGCTTATGAAGTTACAGTAAAACACAACTTGGGGGCGCTCAAACACAAAACGGTCTTGCCGAGCACACATACTTACCGGCGAAGAAGATATACGCCAAGTAGCGTCTACACTGCCGGGAAGAAATAAGACGAAGAAGATGAAGGCTAGATGAATGTAGAGCTGCTGGTCTCGGTGTCGGAACACAAAGAACTTATGACAAACGCGACATCGATTACAAAAATGACTTGCTCTCTTCTTCTGAGTGAAAAGCGAGTGTCAGAAGCATAAGGTTGCGCAGCGCCACCTTGTGTACCGGGGTATTTCTGTTTTACATTAAGCGGCATCTAATGTCAGGGAATGAAGTTGCATGTTCACTCGGCTCATCGTCAGCGAAAATCGCTTGGGTGTGAACACAGAAAACGCGTTGAAAAACGCTGGCGAATAACGCTGGCGAATATTCGTCCCAGTGTGTACGGGCCTTTAAAAGGCAGCAGCGGACACAGGGTAAAAACACAAGATGGCAGCAGCAAGAGTTCAGTGCTGACAGGTCTGATACTAATGAGCCAACCTTTTAAATGAGACTGGAATGAGCTGTAAGTATTGAGTTCTCTGATTGTTGTTGGGACAGTATTCCATTCTCGAGAAAAAAATCCATAAAAATGTGCTCTAAAAGAAAAGGCTCTGTAGCAGACTTCTTCTTTATTCAAGAAAGTTGAAGGAGGCCAGCGTCCTGAGAGCGAAGGGTACGAGCTGGAGTATACCAGGTGATAAGGTCAGATAGGTCAGAGGGCGCGCGTCCACAACGATTTTATAGGTTAACAAGAGAACTTTGAAATCAGCTCTAACATGAGGAAGTGTAATGAAGCCAGGACCGGAGTAATGTGATCAAACTTCCTGGTCTTTGTTAAAAGTCTGGCGGCTGTATTTTGGACCATTTGTAGTCTGTGAGTACTTTTCCTCGGCAGTCCAGAGAATAACGCAGTAGTCCAGCCTGGATGTGACAAATGCATGAATGAGAATTTCAGCATCAGCTAAAGAGAGGCAGGAGGGAGTTTGTGAGATATTCCTCAAGTGAAAAAAGCCCAGTTTAGTGACCTCACTAATGTGCTGCTGCAGAGATAGTGTGGAGTCAAAAATGACACCGAGGTTCCTCACAGTGTTGCTCCAACACACAGTTGAGAAAGTAAGACTGTTTCACTGGTGTCGTGGAGGAGAAGGATTTATTAAAAGAGACAAAATGCGACCTATCACACAGATTCTAACCAAGCAAGAGCAGAGCCAGAGATGCCAAAAACATCTTTAAGTCTGTTGATTAGCACTACAGGATCAATTGTATCAAATGCACTTTTTTAGTTCATCGAGGGAGACAGGATCTAAGATTGAGAGACGAGAGGTCAGTGGATCCAAGTGAATGGGACCCGAGCCGAAGAAGACAGTATATTACAATTAAAATATTATCCTTTATATCTTCAATTTTATGATTAAAGAAATTACTCCAAATTAATTTGCTTAGGAAGTTTTGAGGCATGTCTTTGTGCTGTTTGACGTATTGTAAGCGGGATGCTTAATGTCATTTGGCTAGTAAAGGCTTCTGGCGACTCGACTCATTTATCACATTCACATTTTTCTTCAAGTGTCTTCTTAATGTACATCTTGAAACAGCCACTTTTGACGAGGTTTAGTCCTGTATTTCAGCTGAAGTTATCTGTGGGTTTTTCTTTGCATCCTGAACAATTTTCTTGGCAGTTGTGGCTAAACTGTTTGTTGGTCTACCTGACCATCACTGACCTTTTTATACATACACAATAACAAGTAGTAGAAGCCATTCATACTTGTTTGTGTCAACTTGTGCATGTTATCAGCCCAAAGTCACCTGGCTATTTTAACTTTTGAAAAGGGTCATTTGGGTAGTTTCTGTTGTCATTATGATTTAAAAAGAGTAAACACAATAGTTTGACAATAAATGGCTTCACCCAACCACTAACTATGAGTGTAAAAAGTTTTTTGCGTTATTATTTATTTTCTTTGTAACTATGCTCTTTCCTCAGTCTGTCCTGTTGTAACCTGTCCCAGAGCAGCTGTGGTCCTCTGTCCTCAGTCCTCAGCTCCTCGAGTCTGAGACTCCTGGATCTCAGTAACAACGACCTCCAGGACTCAGGAGTGGAGCTGCTGTGTTCTGGACTGAAGAGTCCCCTCTGCAGACTGGAGACCCTCAGGTGAGACCGGTCCCATGATGGACTCCTGTCTACATTGTGTCCCACATTAGTTGTAATGGTGTGTGTCTTTAGGTTGTCAGGATGTCTGGTCTCAGAGAAAGGTGGGGCTTCTCTGGTCTCAGCTCTAAGCTCCACCCCCTCTCATCTGAGAGAGCTGGACCTGAGCTACAACCATCCAGGAGCCTCAGCAGAGCTCCTGACCGCTCTACAGGACGACCCCCACTGCCCCCTGAACACTCTCAGGTGAGGACTGGACTCTCTCAGGGGTTGGTCCTGGTTCATTAGGGTCTACCACAAGTATGGCCTTGTTCTGGTCTAGTCTGGTCTGATGTATTCTGGTCTTGGTCTGGTCTGGTCTGGTCTGGTCTGGTCTGGGTCTGGTCTGGTCTGGTCTACAGTACACTGGACTTGTCTGTGAGTAACACTGACAGTGTTAATGTGTTTCAGGCTGGAGCCGGCTGGAGTCCGATGGATGAGGCCAGGTCTGAGGAAGTGTAAGTCTCATTTGAGGTTCTGATCAACAGGAAGTGATGTCATCAGTGTTTTTTTTTTTTTTGGTTAACAAGTCTTTCAGACTGTTTTCTCAGAACACCAAGACACATCTCAGCTGCTGGAGACACACAGAGAGTAGAACAGTCCTCTGCTCGGGACAATAAACTCCAAACCCAGGGCAACTGCACAGTCCTCTGTAGTTGCCCATTTGGGCAACTATTAATACTGTTCATGTTTAGGGGCATGTTGTAGAAAAAACAGATTTTCAGCAGGTGCTTAAATGTTTAGTCAACATTTGTCTTTCGTTTCTTTAATTTCTATTTTATTTTGTCATTTCTCCCTTATTTTATCAAACTTGCTTTTGTTTAAGTTATTTAACCAACTCATAACCTTCGAGGACGGTAATGTTC
Organism: Neodontobutis hainanensis; assembly: GCA_024349245.1. NCBI lineage: Eukaryota > Metazoa > Chordata > Actinopteri > Gobiiformes > Odontobutidae > Neodontobutis > Neodontobutis hainanensis. The sequence continues at coordinate 43,717 of JALDNG010001276.1, forward strand.
AAATTTAGTCCAGAGAGGCCAGATGGTTTGACAGAGGGCTGAAGGAAGACATTTTTGTGAAAATGGAAAAGCCTTCGTTGAACAGATTCATGTTGCCCAGTATTTACAACAGTGTTCTTAAACCTAAAACAAAAGAGCCTCACCTTAGAACAACCAACATAACACCTGATTAGAACAATGACACTAACGACCCTGCACCTGAATGGAACAGTGTCACTATCGACTCTCCTGAGCCTTAACAACTCTTACATCAGAGTCACACCTCCCTTTCATGACCAACAACAGAACAACCTGGTCCATCAGGTTTGGTTTCAGGTTAAACTCCTCCCTTTAGAGATATAAGCTCAGCTCTTACAGTTGAACTCAGAATTGATAAAGTCTCTTGGAATTAGAGACGTACGGTTTCACCTTGAAAACTGGGTCCAGATGCTTTTACTCAAACCTGTTGTTCATAGGTCTGTATCAGTGAGTGAAGATATGAGGGGGCGGAGCCAGTGGTGGTCTTGTAGGACAAGAACATAGCTTTAATCTTGATGCAGGCGTCAACAGGAGCCAGTGTAACTAATGAAGAGGAGTCAGTGTAACTAATGAAGAGAGGAGCCAGTGTAACTAATGAAGAGAGGAGTCAGTGTAACTAATGAAGAGAGGAGTCAGTGTAACTAATGAAGAGAGGAGTCAGTGTAACTCATGAAGAGAGGAGCCAGTGTAACTAACGAAGAGAGGAGCCAGTGTAACTAATGAAGAGAGGAGCCAGTGTAACTAATGAAGAGAGGAGTCAGTGTAACTAATGAAGAGAGGAGTCAGTGTAACTAATGAAGAGAGGAGCCAGTGTAACTAATGAAGAGAGGAGTTACTCTCTTTGGTTCTTTAAAGACCACTCTTGCTGCTGCATTCTGGATCAGCTGCAGAGGTTTGGTTGTGCAGCAGGAGTCCAGCCAGAAGAGCATTGCAATAATCCAGTTTGGACAAGACAAGAGCCTGGACTAGGATTTGCGTAGAGTGCTCTGATAGGAAAGGTCTAATTTTTCTAATGTTGTAGAGGATGAATCTACAGGACCTGGTGGTGCTGGCAACATGACTTGTGAAGTTTAGTTGATCATCAATTACCACTCCTAGATTTCTGGAAGTGCTGGACGGTGTAATGGTTGATGAGCCTAGTTGAATGGAGAGGTTGTGGTGGGTCTTTGGGTTTGGCCGGAATCACAAGCAGTTCTGTTTTTGCGAGGTTCAGCTGCAGGTGATGGTCCTGCATCCAAAGTGAGATGTCACTCAGGCCGAGACACGAGCAGAGACCGTCGGATCGTCAGGTTGAAAAGACAAGTGGAGTTGAGTGTCGTCTGCAGCAGTGATAGGAAAAGCCATGCTTCTGACTGACAGAGCCAAGGGATGTCATGTAAATGGAAAGAGTAGCGGTCCAAGCACTGAGCCCTGAGGCACCCCTGTATTGAGATGTTGGGACTCAGAGACCTCGTTTCTCCAGGATACTCTGAATGACCTATCCGAGAGGTAAGACTTGAACCATTGTAACGCCATTCCAGAGACACCCATCGCACTGAGAGAAGACAGGAGGATGTGATGATTAACAGTGTCAAAGGCAGCAGACAGATCCAGTAAGATGAGGACAGATGACTTGGATGTTGCCTTTGCCAGTCTCAGAGCTTCGATGACTGAGAGCAGTGCAGTTTCGGTGGAATGTCCGCTCTTGAACCCAGACTGGTTCTGGTCCAGGAGGTTGTTCCGTGTGAGAAAGGAGGAGAGCTGGTTAAACACTACTTGCTCCGGAGCTTTGGCAGTAAAGGGAAGGAGGGAAACCGGTCTGTAGTTTTCTAACAGTGAAGGGTTGAGAGTGGGTTTCTTCAGTCGTGCTGTGATGGGCCTCTTTGAAAGCTGTGGGGAATGACCCAGTGGAGAGAGATGAGTTGATGATGTGGGTGAGAGCAGGCACAACAGATGGAGAGATGGCCTGAAGGGGGATGGGATCCAGAGGGCAGGTGGTAGGGTGGTTAGAACTAATGACCTTGGAAACGTCCGCTTCAGTTAGAGGAAAAAAAGAAGGGAGCACACAAGTATCAGGGGTGTGAATGATTTCAACAGGTGATGGTGCAGAGAACTGACTGCTGATGGCGGTTGTTTTCTTTACAAAGAAAGATGTAAAATCATCAGCTGTTAACTCTGATGAAGGAGGGGGAGCAGGTGGACAAAGGAGGGCAGAGAAGGTTTTAAAGAGAGTGCGTGAGGCAGGTGAGTTGATTAACTTAGAATGATAGTAGATTTTTTGCAGAGGTGACCTCAGCAGAGAAATTAGAGAGGAGAGACTGGTAGATAGAGAGGTCAGTGAGATCTTTTGACTTGCGCCATTTTCTCTCAGCTGACCGGAGGCTGGCACGATGCTTGCGTAGAACATGGAATAACCAGGGGGCAGATGAGGATGTACGGGCTGGTCTGGATGTAAGAGGACATAAGTTGTCAGATGTAAGCGTGGACAACAGAGTGTTGGTGGCGTTGTTGATGTTTAAAAGAGAGCTCCTCAGAGGGGGAGCAGAAGAGACGGCAGAGGAAAAGCGGGAAGGGCAGAATGAACGCAGGTTGCGTCGGAAAGTGACCAGCGGTAAAACAGTTGCTGTGTCTGGAGAAGTTAGGTCGAGGTTGAGAGTTATGAAGAAATGATTAGACGTGTGCAGTGACCTGAGTGTGCCGAGCAGTGTCTTATGTAGATAAGATCTAGTAAATTTCTAACAGTTGGTTATCTGTCCATGTCCCATTGATGTCCAGCGCCTACTAGTGTTGTCATGATACTGGAATTTCTAACCGATACGATACCTTCAAAAATATCGATATTCGATACCATTTTCGATACTGAAGGGAAAACAACTGTCACAATATTATTATTTTTTTTTTTTTATTTAAAGATAAATATAACATGTCTAGATAGAACATAACAATGAGGTATATTAAATTAAAATCAATAAAAATTAGCCAAGGTTCGCTTAGTTAACTTTCCTCACTGTGAGGGCTCGAAAATTTAATAAGAGAATATGGGTTTGAATATCATTCTTTAAGTAAAGTCTCATTTATTCCACACCTGCAGCCTCTTAAACAATGTGGAGATAAATGTTGATAATCCACTTTTTTCTGTATTTTATCCTTTGTTTCCATGAGGAGGATGTTTGAGTGTTTAACTTTCACCAACACAGCTCACAGACAAAAGGAAAAAACTACAAAATCAAAAGAGGCTAAAGCTAAGGCTCAAGACCTGGTGGTTTATTGACAACCGCCTGAAATCCTGCAAATAATGCCTAATACTCATTTTAAATACAAAATCATCAATTCAATCCAAAACATATTTGTTTGGCGGCAGTAGCTCAGTGGGTAGAGCAGTCGTCCTTCAACCGGAAGGTAGGGGGTTCGAACCGGAGAACAGGTGCGCGTGCCAGAAGGGACCGCGAGTGCATGGAAATAGCACGAATGGCCTTGCTTCACCAGTTTGTTTCTCTGGGAAGGTAGGGGAGTACCATTACCTGATTGGTTTACAAGCAGATTGCATTCGCGCGTGCCAGCCAGGTTCGTGCTTACCAGAGCGTGCACACCAAGGAGTGCGGACCACTATCAGAAGCTGAAGAAGCACATCTGTCCTCTGAGCTTTTACCTGACTGAATTTGGTGAGTGATGGTTTCTTTTAATATTTTCTGGTATATCTATGTTAGTTACCTAGGAGCTCTGTTGACATAAGCTAGCTAACGTTAGCTCCAACTTGATGAATTGAGTCATTAAACACAGCAGGAAAGAACGCAACGTTAGCCAGCTAACGTAAAGCTCCGGTGGCAAATTCTTAATGTTAGCTAACGCTACCGTTAACGTAAGTCTAACATTAGCATGATATCGTTACTAAAGTTACCTGCTAGCTTTTATAGCTGACAGTAAATCACAAAAAAGAAACACTGTTAATGTTAGTGCTTCTTTCTTAAATATCTACAACTCGTTTTTCCAGGACGTGTACTGTAGATGATTTTGAGGTGAGGGGACTGACAAGGCTGAAGGTAAAGTGAAGTGTTCCACCGTTCTATCAATAGCATCTGGCAGTGCTCAACAGTTCAAGAAACAGACTGCTGAAGAGGAGAAAAGGCAAGGCTGAGACATGTGGCAAAACAGCGGCGGGCCATGGAGACACTGGTGGTCCAGGCAAAGAAGAAAAAAATAGATCTTCTTCTAAGAGTATTACAAACGAACTATAATGTAAATTGTTATCTTTGCCAATAAAATGTGTTAAAATCTGAATTGCGTAACATTGTATTGTCTGTCATTGTTCTTATCATGATGAAAGAGAAGACAAGTTAAGCTATAGCATGTCTACCATCTCTTGTGGGGTTTATGCATTCAGCCATTTGTGTTGCCCTTATACCACTAGAGGGTAATATCTTTCTCACCTTTTTCACCCCTGACCCGTTTTCATGCCTGATATTTATTTCCTGTATTTTCCCCATGTGGAGTAACGTTTTATTTGAAATGCTTGTTCTGAAACAGGATTTAGGATTCACACAGAAACTGACACAACTTAAAAAAGACTTAACCTGTGTCACTCATCTCCAAACCCTCCTTTAACACCTTTTCTGTTTTTAATCACCAAAATGAACATGTGTTGGGTTCAAATGAACGCGATAAGCATGAGCTAATTACTCACGTTGTTTGTAAATGAGGTCAAATATCGACAAGCGACTCAATACTTAACCTACGACAGAATAAAGAAGTTGACAGACAAACTTACAACTCACCACGATATTAGACGTCCTCACTTTTCTCCGACCTAGAGTCTTTTTAATCCTGACATGAAAACTGTCCAGTCCTGGTACAGTTCTGGATTAATTCTCTGATTATCACAGCAGCCTGGACTGGAGGATCATGTAGTGTATTTCAGCTCTGACTCTGACACGAAGCTGAGGAGCTGTATTTTCTGATTAAAATAAACGTTCCCTCTCCGTCTATAACGTCGGTGAATCTTCATTATGTTTTGCCAAGGCTCAACTTTAAAATTTTAGTCGTTTCTAAGTTATTATCAGGCTACGCTAAACATGATGAAATTTCCCGCGGCTCTCTCCGTAACCATAGTAACCTGAGGACCCGCGCGTTGACGTAGCTGTCCTAGAAGTGCCTGTTCAAAAATATGTTTTATATATTATGAATAAAGTCTTGCGGTCCAGATTGCGGTCCGCCTTTTGAAGACCCCTGAGGTAGTGCACTTGTTCAAAGGCTTCTCAGATTGTCATACATTAAGAAACCAATAGTGCAAGTAAAAAAATTAAATAAATAAATTTAAAAAGATAATAAATCTTGTTTTTTCTAGTAAAATCCAAAGCTCAGCTGGTATCGAAACTTCAGGAAATGAGTATCGTATCGTTTGAGATATTTCAGTATCGATATTTATCTAAATTTCGATATTTTTGACAACACTAGCGCCTACTGACCCTTAGTCAAAGCTTAAGTCTGTCCAGAGAGGTGTGTTTAGGGTTAAGTCTAAGGTCACATGGTGATTTCAGAAAAAAAAAGTTCTGTCCGGTTGTTGACCCTCTCTCTGTCTCCGTGGCCCGCTCTGTTACACGAGTGAAGAGAGAACACTTTGTTAAACTTTCACTGAAATCACTTTAAACTCACTTCACCCAGGTGAAGAGGGGGCGGAGCTGTCAACTGATAACCATCTGGTGGTCCACCCTGAGTACCTCAAGTCTCTAGATGTTGTGGGGCTGTCTTGGCTGACATGTCTCTGCAACATCGCGTGGCGGTCATGGACTCTTTTTTTAAGAAGAGGGACCGGAGTGTGTGTTCCAACTACAGAGGGATCACGCTCCTCAGCCTCCCCGGGAAAGCCTATGCCAGGGTACTGGAGTGAAGATCGCTATCGCTGATAGTCAAACCTCGGCTCCAGGAGGAACAATGCGTTTTTTTTACACTGGACCAGCTCTGTACTTTCTCCAGGGGCAAGTGTTTATGGGAGTTTGCCCAACCAGTCTACATGTGTTTTGTGGAGGGCTGTCCGGTCCCTGTAAGAGCTTGGTTCATTCCCGACAGTAAGTCAGACCTGTTCCCGATGCATGTTGGACTCCGGCAGGGCTGCCCTTTGTCACCGGTCCTGTTCATTATCTTTATGGACAGGATTTCTAGGCGCAGCCAGGGGCCGGAGGGAGTCTGGTTTGGGGACCACAGGATTTCGTCTCTGCTTTTTGCAGATGATGATGTCCTGTTGGTTCCATCAAGCCAGGACCTTCAATGTTCACTGGGGCGGTTTGCAGCCGAGTGTGAAGCGGCTGGGATGAGGATCAGCACCTCCAAGTCTGAGACCATGGTTCTCAGTTGGAAAAAGGTGGCTTGTCCTCCAGGTTGGTGGAGAGCTCCTGCCTCAAGTGGAGGAGTTTAAGTATCTCGGGTCTTGTTCACGAGTGAGGGAAGGAAGGCGCGTGAGATCGACAGATGGATCGGTGCAACAAATGTTTTTTATTTATTTATTTATTTTTATTATATAGCGCTTTTCCACCTAGTAGGCACTCAAAGAGCTTTACCAGTGTTACAGCTGGAACACAACAGGAGGCAAGGTGGGTTAAGTGTCTTGCCCAAGGACACAACGGCAGTATGAACAGTGGGAGAGCACTATATTATGATGTTTTGGGATGTTTTGTGCGGGAGTCGAACCGCCTACCATTCTGCAGTGATGTAGTCGATGTACCGATCTGTCATGGTTAAAGAGCTGAGCTGCAAGAGCGGTCAATCTACTCTCACCTTTGGTCATGAGCTGTAGGGCAAGACCAAAAGGACAATCCTGAAAACAGTCTAAGAGCTCCTCAGCTCAGGGTGAGGAGCTCTTAGACTTAGAAGGAGCTCAGAGTAGAACCGCTGCTCCACTACATTGAGAGGAGTCAGCTGAGGCTCGGGAATGTGTTCCAGATGCCTCCTGGATGCCTTGGGAGGAGTTCCGGCTGTCCTCCACTGGGAGGCCACACTCTAGTTAGACTCTTCCTTTGCGATCCAGCTACAGATAAGCGGAAGAAGATTTTTCTTTTCTAGGACTGTGATTAGGCTAAAGGCTGAAGGACAATGTTCCACAGGTTTTAGATTAAAAAGACAATAAAACTAATGAAATATCCTTATTTTAGACCCATTTAAATGAAGCACTTAAATGAACAGTAGATCTGTCCGACACTAAAACATGTCTGCTGCTGGCCCGAGGGACAAGTGCTTAAAAGGCTTCCTGTGGAGCCTGAACAGAGAAATAAAGAGATTTTTGTGATGATTGTAGAGTTAGAAGTGTTGTCATCAGAGATAAACAGAGAGCAGCTTTAACTGGAGTTAGACACAGATCTTTACTTTGAACTAATCTAACATTAGTCATGAGTGTTGTGTTTGTGTGTCTCAGATTTCTGTGAACTCACTCTGGATCCAAACACTGCTCACAGAGAACTCAGACTGACTGAAGACAACCGGAGAGTGGACTATGTGATGGAGGGCCAGTCGTATCCTAATCATCAGGACAGATTTGACTGTTCTCTCCAAGTCCTGTGTTCCTCTGGTCTGACTGGACGCTGTTACTGGGAGGTGGACTGGAGCGGGGAGGTTAATATAGCGGTGAGTTACAGAGGAATCAGACGAAAAGGAGACAGAGGAGACTGTGTGTTTGGATTCAACAATCAGTCCTGGAGTCTGGAGATTGATGGAGGACACTACTCTTATTTACACAACAAGAAACGACTTTCAAAAATATCCTCGCCCCCCTCCTCAGGTCGAGTGGCTGTGTGGCTCGACTCTGAGGCTGGGTCTCTGTTTTTTTATGAGTTTCGTTCTGACAAACTGTTCCACCTCCACACCATCAACACCACATTCACCGAGCCTCTGTTTCCTGGGTTCGGGCTGTGGTCAGGGGGTAGTTCAGTGTCTCTGGTGAAAGTGTAGACAGGCTAGTGTGTTACAAACTAGTGCTTCAACACAATCTAAACGTGTGTTTCTACCTGTTTCTGCTGCCGTCACATCAGATCCCTTCGCTCTGGCTTTAACTGCTTTGTGCCTTTATTGTGTCGTGTTGTTCCTGCTGCTCTCACAAAGACACCTCCAAATGAGCTGAAGTTTACTCAAAAGACCAGCTCTGATCACATGATGCTTCTCAAATAAAATGTGCTCAACAATAAAGAAAGTTTGAAAAGACATGAGTTTGGACAGAGTGGTGTTTACAGTGTGTCCACAGGGTTTTGTCCTTTTCATCTTCTGCCCTAACCTTCTCTCACCTTTAGTCACAGCGGGGCTTTATTTGGTGCAGGTTTCTCCAGCGTATGTGCTCCAGGCTGCACCAGGTGACCCCCCCCGAGGCCCTCCGTGACCCGGGCCGTACGCAGCATCCAGGTCCCTGAGGTCCTGTTATAAGAATTTTTAGTAGATCGTAGAGAGACGATGGAGACAGCATACAATTTAAAATTAATGGTCAGGTTTAATTCTTGCAAGAATGAAGCAAAGCTCACACATGTAACAATGGAACAGGATAAAGTTTGCTTGGAAAAGTAAACAATACATGAGATTTTAGATCATGCTGAAACACTTCTCTTTAAAATTATACATATTTTCAGTTTAAACATTTTGATATGTCATCTATGTTGTATTCTCAATAAAATAGTATAATATGAAACTTCCACATCATTGCATTCTGAGTTTGAATTGGTCGACCCATCAGACTCAAAAGATCCTACTAACCTCTGTATCTCTGTATTCTCCTACCTTCTCCTCTACCTTCTCCGCTGAGGTCACCTCTGCAAAAACTGCAAAAACTACTACATTCTAAAATAACCAACTCACCTGCCTCACGCACTCTCTTTAAAACCTTCTCTGCCCTCCTTTGTCCACCTGCTCCCCCTCCTTCATCAGAGTTAACAGCTGATGATTTTACATCTTTCTTTGTAAAGAAAACAACTGCCATCAGCAGTCAGTTCTCTGCACCAGCACCTGTCGAATTCATTCACACCCCTGATACTTGTGTGCTCCCTTCTTTTTTTCCTCTAACTGAAGCGGACGTTTCCAAGGTCATTAGTTCTAACCACCCTACCACCTGCCCTCTGGATCCCATCCCCCTTCAGGCCATCTCTCCATCTGTCCTGCTCTCACCCACATCATCAACTCATCTCTCTCCACTGGGTCATTCCCCACAGCTTTCAAAGAGGCCCATCACAGCACGACTGAAGAAACCCACTCTCAACCCTTCACTGTTAGAAAACTACAGACCGGTTTCCCTCCTTCCCTTCACTGCCAAAGCTCCGGAGCAAGTAGTGTTTAACCAGCTCTCCTCCTTTCTCACACGGAACAACCTCCTGGACCAGAACCAGTCTGGGTTAAAGCCTTGTACAAAAAAGGAATTTGAGCAGCACTAGCACAATGCAGGTGGGCCCAGAGAAAATTGAGTGGGCCAAGCCTAAAATGTATTAATTATTGTTATAAGAATTTAACTTTACAGATTAAATGAGCAGAGCATGGAGACGGTATATGATTTGAAAATAATAGACAGTGATGTCTTTGTATTGTTTGGATTAGCCTAGCGTCAATAGGAGATATAGCTAAAGACATTAAGTCATACTTGTTTGTGGATAACCATATGAACTGGAGCATGAGTGAGAGCATAATATACAATATTAATGGAGAATGTATATATGTATATATATATATATATATATATGTATATATATGTATAATATGTAATATATATATATATATATATATATATATATATATATATATATATATATGTATATGTATATGTAATATATATACATATATATATATATATATATATATATATGTATATGTAATATATATACATATATATATATATATAGATGTTATATATATATATATATGTAATATATATATATTACATATATATATATATATATTTTTTTTTTTTTTTTTTTACACTGCAGTTGTCAGGGCTGAGTGCACTATGGGGTCTAAATCGGGGCATGTTTGAGACTCCAGCAGCAGGTCAGCCAGTTCCTCTCTCACGATGGTGTTGATTCATGGCTCACAGAGAACAGCCTGTGCTCAAAAGGAAACAGACTTTCTGCTTATTCCAGTCCCAGCTACCATGGCTCCCAAAGCTCCCAGAACAGGAAGAGCAGCTCCTCCGGTGAAAAAGGTGGCCACCCCAGCACCGATCAAACACACAGCTCCCACCACAGCCGTACTGCTGCCAACTGTCTCTGCAGCGTTACACTTTTCCCTCAGTTTTTCCAGCTCTGGGGCCGGAGCTCTCAGGTTGGAGCTGCATTCCTTCCTCTTTTATCCAGTCGTAGATAAGCCTCAACAGACGGTCTGCGGACCCCGACATGGCCGCTCAGAAAGACCCCCAGCTTAGGAAGAAGATAAAGGATCTACAGAAGGCTGAAAGACACTTCTGAAACAACTGTTCCTCCCGGCTCTTTTGATACGAGTGTTGGAGCTATGACTACCAGAATAAAAACTATAAAAACAATGTTTGTCTGTTTAATTCCACTCAGAAAAAGGTACAAGTCCGTTAACATAAGGTCAGCCCACGAGTTGTGTCTCTGGTCAGCTCGACACCACAACAGTCCAAGCCTCTGGCCACACCTCATGGAGGAGGGGGCGCTTCCTGCCACAGGACTTTTCCAGTCTGTGTCCAGCCAGCAGAGACCAACTGGTTCCAACTGGTTTCAACTGGTATTTAGAGTCCTAATCTAGGGTGAATGTAGCGTGCAAACAACTAACAAGTAGAAAGTGTTATAAGGATTCCTCTAAAAATGCATCTTTGGTCAAAATGATTTCTTGTCTTGGTCTTAAATTTGTCATTAATCTAAAAACTTACGACAGAGTTGTTCAAATCTACTAAAAAACAGTCAATGTGAGAACCCTCTAAACTTACAAGACTCAGTCAGTAAACTTCTTACACTGGGATCGGAGCTGGGATCAGCGTTGTCTCCAAAATTACAGAGCACTTCCAGTCCAGCAGCGAACTGGACAAAGTGAAGGAAATTGACAAGAAATGTAACAAGATCGCTGAAGAAATCCAGGGGCTCTTTAAGAAACTTAAAGCAGAATGTCCCTATAGAAACTCAGACGACAAGGACCAACACATTGTGAACGAGTTTTTGAAGGCTATGGCTCGTCAAAGTGGAATCAATGATCCAATAGATATCAAGGATTTTGATGACTTCAGAAATTTTATAATGGATAACACTTTCTTCAAAACACTTACCAAACGGCTGGCCCTCTCACTCATCGACGAAGTGATAGATGTTCTGTCGGTTTTTTCCTGTGAAATGGAAGGAAAACTGCTCTCGACGTTGGCCTCTAAAGGGGGAGGACAGATTGCTAAAGCTGTGGCCATCCAAGGCGCATCCAAGGTTATTGTGTTTCTTGTAATAAATGTACATCAACTACTTTCTGTGAATTAGTCTTAGCTCCGCCCTCTTGTCCAAATATGGTCAGCAGCTTTGTGTGTGTGTTGTTTTCAGATTCTAGGAGGCGTTGTGGGACTAGCGTTCTCACTTCCTGAGGCCATCGACAACTGGACAGAAGCCATCAAAAAGAACCATGTGACCAAAGCCAGCCAATCACTGAGAGACACAGCCGAGAAGATCGAGGAGGCCGCTGAGAAGCTGTCTGACAAACTGTCAGAGATCAAGTAAGTGACTAGAATACTGGAACAACAGCGGTGCTGACTTTTGCAGATAAGACTTTTTTACTTAAGTTTCTCAATATACATGTAAGCAGGAAAATATCAAATGAAAAAAGAATCATTTGGGATTTTTTGTAATAATAATAATAATAATAATAATAATAATAATGGATTGGATTTATATTGCACTTTTCTCCCGAGGGACCAAGGGACTCAAAGCGCTTACAGGTCGTCTATTATTCATTCACTCCACAGTCACACACTGGAGGTGGTAAACTACAACTGTATCCACAGATGCACCGGGGCAGACTGACAGAGACGTGGCAGACATTTTGCGCCTACGGCCTCTCCGACCATCACCACATACATTCACTGAACATTCTTACACATTCATACGAGGCAAGGTGGGTTAAGTGTCTTGCCCAAGGACACAACGACAGTATGAACTGTGGGGAGAGCGGGAATCAAACCCACTACCTTCCAGTTGAAAGACGTCCGCTCTACCACTGAGCCACTGCCGGCCCAAAGCGCACGGCAGTGGCTCAGTGCATTTTTTTGTCCATTTTTTAGAAAAACAAACAACTGTGTTTACACTTTTTAAAATATAATGACAACAGAAACTACCCACAAGACCCTGAAGGGGATTTTGGCCTGATTACCTGCACACAGGTTGACACAAACAGGTTCCTCACCTGTGACCTTTGTGATCAGTGTGTGGATAAAAGGTCAGTGAGTTTCTGGGATCCTGACAGACCCTTTGAGCTTTCATCCAGTGCTGCTGATGTTTCTGTCTGAGTCATGAGGAAAGCAAAAGAATTGTCAAAGGATCTGGGAAAAGGTGATTGAACTGTAAAAAGAAATGGAAAGAGAAATAAAACAATATCTAAAGAATTGAGTGTTCAAACTCTAAAGAAGTGGAAAATGAGGGATTCTGTTGAAACCAAACCACGGTCAGGTAGACCAACAAAAAATTCATCAACAACTGCTGAAAAAATGTTTGGTATGCAAAGAAAAATCCACAAATAACTTCAGCTGAAATACAGGACTCTGAAAAAAGGGTTTGGCTGTTTCAAGATGCACAATAAGGAGGCAATGGGCTGCATGATCAAAGAAAGCCATTACTGGGCAAATACCACAAAGCATCCCTTACAATACACCAAACAGCTCAGAAACAAGCCTCAAAACTTGAACAAACTTTGGAACAATGTCATTTGGAAAATGTAACTTTTTGGCCACAACCATAAACGTTACATTTGGAGTCAACAAGGCCTACGATGAAAGGTTCACAGTCCTACTGTGAAACATGGAGCTGATGTTTTGGGGATGTGTGAGGTACAAAGGCTCAGGAAAGATGAATGCAGCATGTTTATCAGAAAATGCTGGAGGAAGATTTGTACTCATCAGCCCTGAAGCTGCTCATGGGACATACTTGGACGTTTCCAACAGGACAACGATCCAAAGCACAAGTCGACCTGTCATTGGCTACAGCAGCAGAAAGAGAAGGTTCTGGACTGGCCTCAGTCTGACCTCAGTGTCATTGAGACACTCTGAGATCTCAAACCTGCAGTTCATGCAAGAGCCAAGAGGCTTTTTGAAAAGAAGAATGAGCAGCTTTACATCTTTACAAATAAAGAGCCTCATCCACAAACTTCCACAAAAGACTTCAGGCTCTCATTGATTTTAAAGGTGCAATACACAGCATTAAGAACTGGGGTATGTTATCTTTGTAATCTTTAGATCAGGGTCTAATAATAATAATAATAATAATAATAATAATAATAAATTATTGTTATTATTATTATTATTATTAATATTATTTTTATTATTATGATGTGAACTATGAGTGAAAGAGATGTTTTTGTGTTATCATTCATATTGGCCAAAAAACAGCCATAAAAAGGACAAATTCTTTCAGGGAACTTAAATTTATGAGAGCAGCTGTACCTTTACCTCGACAGTGGAAAGGATAGAACTGTTCCACAGACCATCCAGGGGGGCTCCCGTTGAAAGTGTTTAGTAAAAGGGCAATAACTCACAACAATTAAGCTGCAGCTGCAAGGTTAGGAAAGAGATTTATGGGAAGTGTTTGATTGAAATGCTTTGTATGTGGCACACAAACATCTTTAAATCGAAGATGTTTGTTCAGATGGTTTAGTCAAGAAGGTCGATCGTTAGTTTCTATTTCAGTTTTATTAATTACTTAAAACAATATTCTTCTCTAAAACAATAATCCCATTCATTTTGTCGTTTAGTTTACCAAAAACTTTTCCATAGATTCAATAAAACCCAAACAGACTTGACAGAAGGTCAAATAGTTTTCCTAATTAAGAATCATAAACCTCTTTTTTCAACATTAAAATGTTTGTTTAAATAAAAGGCTCCACCAATAACACAATGGAACAGAAACCCCAGCCCTTAAAAAAAAATAAAAATGTATATAAAACATTTCCAGAAAGGGAGGTTCTGTAAAGTCCTGTTCTCTTGTGTTACTGAGGAACATTCATCGTGAATCCAAACAGTGGCTGTGTTAAATCCACTGTCTCCAATTATTCATCAGAACCAAACCAGGAAAATACATAATCGTTTCTTCTTCTTTACCAAGGTCTGGTAACATTGTTCTTCAACATTCTTTCCTTTATAAGTGAGCTTATGGCCCAAATATCTATAAACGTGTTTTATCTTTAAGAACGTGCTCAGTGAAATGTTCATATATTCAACATATTTAAATTCTTCCCATTACAAAGTGACCATTTTCATTCTACCCCCTGTATTATTTCTTTTATTGTTTTCATACTATGGGGTTGGAACTGCACTGATATTAACGACCTTCATTAGCACCTTTAGCTCAGCTTAGCTCAGAAAACTGTTTTTGCTTAAATTCACTTTTTATTCCCAATTAATACAGCTCTTGTTCTCATCTCCAGGAAAACGTTGATGGAAGTGGTCAGAAATCAAAACCGGCCCAAGTCCCCACCAAGACCTCCGCCTCCACGTGTGCCCTCGACCCCACCTCAGCAATGCAACATTGCCTCCTCCTTGTACTTGAACAGTCGCTCCTCACCCAAACCCCGGTCTCTTCTTCAGCAAGTGAACAGTCCCTGTTCCCGCTCATCGCTCGGGGCATCAGCTCCTCCTCGCCAAGTCAACAGAACAGCAGACATTTCCTTGTTCAAGCCCCCTGCTCGCACCCTCAAAATGAATAGGCCTTACAAACCATCTTTGCAGAATCCCCCTACCTCTCACCGCACTTCTTTGTTTGTGAGTCCTGCTTCTAATCTCCATTTGAATAGTTTCCAGCCTAAGACTCCTATAACTTATGCCCACAAAAGTCTTGACGTCATGCTTAAGATGCCTGTGGATTTTATGTCCTTGCACAAGGCACCCTCTTCTAATTCCACTTCCAAGCAAAGGGCACCAACTTCTCTCACCTATAACTATCTTTCTCCGAGTCTGCGGCCTGTTCGTTCAAAGGACAGACGTGACTGCGCACCATTGCCCCCTGCCCCTCCCCAGTGATGATGACAGCAGCAGTGAGAGTAGTGACAGTGATGAAGAAGTGAAGTTCAAGATGGCGCTGCTCAATGCTCGCTCTGTAAAAAAACACAGTCTTTGTTTGAAAAATACCATCACTGAGCTAATTTTAAAGAATGAACTGGATGTTTTTCTAATCACAGAGACATGGTTAACAAACGGAGACCAAGGAGACCAGGTATAAACCAATGTTCTGCCTCCAAAGTACAGTTTTGTTCACAGTCCACGTGTTTTCGGGCGAGGAGGCGGTGTGGCTATTGTCTATTCAAATACTCTAGTCTGTGAACAAATTAATTTTAGGGCAACATCATCGTTTGAATATGTGGCAGCTGCTTTGAGACGCCCTGGCTCTTGGGATACTGTTCTAGTTTTGAACATCTACCGCCTCCTCGATATCGTTTCTCTGAGTTTAGAGACTTCCACAATGAGTTTTCTTCACTTTTGTCTGATATTTCTGAACGTTACACTAATGTAGTAATTGAAGGGGATTTTAATATTAGGATTGGTAGTAGGCCTACTGAGTGGCTCACACGAGCGCTTTGAGATCTTCTTGCGTGGCGAGAACCTGGTTCAGCACGTGACTAGACCTACTCACAGTGCCAGAGGTGTCTTAGACCTGGTCATTACCAGGAACGATTCCAGTGTGAGAATCACAAATCTGTCGGTCCAAGACGACGGCATCTCAGACCATATGACGGTTTACTTCACAACCAGGTTCCCAGACACAGCTAGGACAATGAGGAATATAATTCTGAAGAAGAAGAAGGACAAAAGCAAGAAAAAACGAATCAGACGAAAGGAAGAGTGAAAAGCCCACAAATACTATGTTTTCATTTTAACAAAGAACGTTTTCTGCAATTTAATGCTGTGTTCAAACATAATTTTGTATGTACAATATTTAAGAACAATTATAGTCCGTCTAGGGGCCATCCTCTGATCTGGTTTCCAAAAGGCATTAAATCTATTTTCTATGAGCTTTTTATCCACTTAAAAGCATTTCCAGTATTAGAGGGCTAATGTCTAAACCAGTCTTACCTTTACCTGTCTAAAGGCTCACATTTCCCTTCATCTACAGCACGTTGGACTACTGTGATGGCCTGCTCACTGGGCTAGGCTTTACTATACTCACAATAATGTAGCTTGGGTCTTGGCCTGGCTAAAACACTTAACAATGTTACTCCTTTGGTATGAATGGTCACGCTCAATGGCTTGGCATCTTCTTCTTTTTCTGGCCCTGTCCCCTGCGTCCTCTTCTTTCAGACTGACTACCTTCATGTCCTCTTTCACTACATCCATAAACCTCCTCTTTGGTCTTCCTCTCGACCTCCTGCAGCTCTAACCTCAGCCTCCTTTTACCAACATTCAGTGTCCCTCTGAACATGTCCAAACCATCTCAACCTGGCCTTGACCACTTTGTCTCCAAAACCTCTGACCTGAGCTGTTCCTCTGATACCCTCATTCCTGATCCTCGTCCTTGTCAAAGAGAACCTCAACATCTTCACCTCTGCTCCCTCTAACTCTTCCTCCTGTCTTTTCTTTAGAGTCACTAAAGCTTTCAACATCTCTCACTTCTGTCCTGTAAACCTTTCCTTTCATTCTCACTGCTGCTCTTTTATCACACAACCCACCTGACACTGTTCTCCACCTGTTCTCTCTTTACCTCCAGAACCTTCTTCACAGATTTCTCCTTCATGATCACTCTTACTCCATTTCTCTTCCTGTCCACACCTGGATAGAACAGTTTAAAACCTGCTCCGATGCTTCTAGCCTTGCTACATTTCCACCTGGTCTCCTGGACTGTCCTCCTCTGCATCATGTCTACAAACTCTCTATGCCATGTAAATATTATTATTATTATATTATTGCTGAATGCTCTCACTCCTGGTCAAGTTCAAAGGCTTTTCCACAAACACTTATTACTTTATGTCTTTAGCTGTCTTTAGCGCCAGGCTAATCCAAACAAGACAAAGACACTGTCCTGTACACACTGTACACTGTACAACCTATTCACATCCGTGACTGTCGGCTCAATCCACGAGCCTGGAGCTGAGAGACATAATGTACATCTATAAAAACTCAGGAACATGTGAAGCTAATCACCTTGTCCCATTGTTGTGTGTGTCTGAGTTGTTTTAAACCGGTCTTCCATTTCTAAATTTACCATCTTCGTTGTCTTAGTTGTGATCCAAACCTAACAATTATTTTTAACACTCTACCTGTCATCGTACCGACATTCAAAACTTTCAGTCCTAAACTCCTGCCTTTCCTATTCTCCTTCTGCCTCCGGACAACCCTTCCTCCTCCTCCTCGTCCTCCTCCTCCGACCCAGTCTCCACCAGTGCCTGTAGCTCAACGGCACCGGTGGTCGTTTTAATACGGGCCTTGACCAATCCGGTATGTGGGCTAGTCCCATATTAGATTTGGCAAAAGTTTTATGACGGAAGCCCTTCCTGACACAACCCTCTCTATTTATCCGGGCTTGGGACCGGCACAAAAAGTACACTGGCTTGTAAACTCCTGAGGCATCAAAAGCATCTCTGACTTGCTAAATAGCATGCTAAGTCTCTCAGACCCTCAGGGCGTCCTGGATGAACCTCTGCTCAGACCCTCAGGACGTCCTGGATGAACCTCTGCTCAGACCCTCAGGACGTCCGGGATGAACCCCTGCTCAGACCCTCAGGACGTCCTGGATGAACCTCTGCTCAGACCCTCAGGACGTCCTGGATAAACCCTGCTCAGACAAACCCCTGCTCAGACCCTCAGGACGTCCTGGATGAACCCCTGCTCAGACCCTCAGGACGTCCTGGATAAACCCCTGCTCAGACCCTCAGGACGTCCTGGATGAACCTCTGCTCAGACCCTCAGGACGTCCTGGATGAACCTCTGCTCAGACCCTCAGGACGTCCGGGATGAACCCCTGCTCAGACCCTCAGGACGTCCTGGATGAACCCTGCTCAGACCCTCAGGACGTCCTGGATGAACCTCTGCTCAGACCCTCAGGACGTCCTGGATAAACCCTGCTCAGACAAACCCCTGCTCAGACCCTCAGGACGTCCTGGATGAACCCCTGCTCAGACCCTCAGGACGTCCTGGATAAACCCCTGCTCAGACCCTCAGGACGTCCTGGATGAACCTCTGCTCAGACCCTCAGGACGTCCTGGATGAACCTCTGCTCAGACCCTCAGGACGTCCTGGATAAACCCTGCTCAGACCCTCAGGACATCCTGGATAAACCTCTGCTCAGACCCTCAGGATGTCCTGGGTGAACCCCTGCTCAGACCCTCAGGACGTCCTGGATGAACCCTCCTCAGACCCTCAGGACGTCCTGGATGAACCCTGCTCAGACCCTCAGGACGTCCTGGATGAACCCTGCTCAGACCCTCAGGAAGTCCTGGATAAACCCTGCTCAGACCCTTTGAGCGTTGGCTCAGACAAAGACAAAAAACCTTCACCAAACACAAACCCAACGACGTGAACACGTTCAAAGGGTTCCCTTGTTCATCCTCCGATTTATTATAAACAATATACATATATATACTGTCTAATTTGGTTTTAAAACTGAAAGCCTCAACTTCTAGAGTTGATCCAATACCATCGTGTCTTTTTAAATCCTGTTTTGATTCACTCTCTCCTGTTGTTTTGAGAATTATTAATAACTCACTGTGCACTGGTGTTGTGCCAGTAGCACTTAAAACTGCTGCTGTCATCCCTGTATCAAAGAAGAAAAATGTGGACTTTGATAATCTTAATGATTTTCGTCCCATCTCGAATCTTCCATTCCTCGCAAAAATTTTAGAACAAACAGTGGCTTCTCAACTTTTTTCTCATCTTCACTCTAACAATCTTTTTGAGCCACTTCAGTCTGGGTTCCGTAAGCTTCACTGAAACAGCGTTAGTTAAGGTCACTAATGACTTGTTAATGGCTTCTGACTCTGGCAGTCTATCTATACTGATCCTTCTATAGATCACTCCATTCTAATAACCCATTTAGAGACTGTTTTTGGAGTTTCTGATTCTGCATTAAAGTGGTTTAAATCTTACCTCTCTGAACGCAGGCAGTTTGTTGTAAATCTGAGGTCAGTGGGGTGCATTCTGGTGTCCCTCAAGGATCAAGTCTGGGGCCTTTACTTTTTAATATTTATATTTTTCCACTTGGCCAACTTTTAAGAACTCTTTCTGTTAACTTCCACTTTTATGCTGATGACACTCAGATTTGCATACATTCAAAACCTGATGTCAATATGGCTCTTCTTTCGCAATGTTTTACTGAGATTAAAAAATGGATGTCAGAGAATTTTCTCTGTCTTAACAGTGACAAAACTGAGGTGATGCTTATTGGCTCACCTCATCAACTGCGTAAAGCTGAATCCATATCGTTGAGTGTGGATGGCTCTGCTTTACTATTTCAAACTAAACTAAAAAATCTGGGGGTGATATTTGATGCCAATTTAACATTCGACCTTCATGTCCGTAACACTGTCAAAGTATCATTTTTTCATCTCAGAAACATTGCCAAACTACGCCCCATGTTGACTTGCTCTGTGGCTGAAAAGTTAATCAATACCTTTTTTTTTCACGCATTGATTATTGTAATGCATTGCTGGCCGGAGTCTCTAAAGCTACCCTAAATAAGAATTTTAACAGGAACCAGTGCAAGGGAGCACATCACACCGATACTCAAAAAATTGCACTGGCTTCCTGTCAGTTCTCGTATTGATTTTAAAATTCTCATGCTCACATATAAGGCCTTGAATAATCTAGCCCCCCAATATCTGTGTGAACTTTTAACTCTCTACACTCCCTCACGCGCACTACGCTCCTCTGAAGCTGCTCTCTTAGCTCCAAAAAACACGGTTGTATTGTATTGTATTAAAATGTTATATAGTAACTGTACTTTTTCTAACAAAGAAAACCTTTTTGTCTTTAAACAAGATTTAGTAAAATATTAGTTTTCTGAAGAGACTAAAGATTCTTCAAACAAAGAGAATTTGTAGGTTACCAGAGTCTTGTACTGCAATTGTTTAACTGCTGTAAGAGTTAATGTAAGAACTGGGTTTACGACAATACAGTAGGTTTACGACAATACAGTAGGTTTACTACACTAGGTTTACGACAATACAGTAGGTTTACGAGAATACAGTAGGTTTACTACAATACAGTAGGTTTACGAGAATACAGTAGGTTTACTACAATACAGTAGGTTTACGAGAATACAGTAGGTTTACAACAATACAGTAGGTTTACGAGAATACAGTAGGTTTACTACACTAGGTTTACGACAATACAGTAGGTTTACGAATACAGTAGGTTTACTACAATACAGTAGGTTTACGAGAATACAGTAGGTTTACTACAATACAGTAGGTTTATGACAATACAGTAGGTTTACAAGAATACAGTAGGTTTACGACAATACAGTAGGTTTACAAGAATACAGTAGGTTTACGACAATACAGTAGGTTTACGAGACACTGTTCTTCAACTGCAGTGTGAAGGTTTCCAGTGTTGTTTCATTAATCCTGGGCTCCTTCAAATCTTTCTCTTTTTTTCTTCTGAGACTAAAGCAGCACTAAACCTGGACTAAACCAGGACTAAACCAGGACTAAACCTGGACTAAACTATTTTATCCAAAGACGCACTCAGTTCTTTGCTGCCCTCTGCTGTGGAAACATTTGCAGTGTTAATAAAATAACTCCTTGTTTCCCATGATGCACTGCTGCCCCGTGCCCTCCTCAGTTTCCCATGATGCCCGCTCCTCAGTTTCCCATGATGCCCTCTCCTCAGTTTCCCATGATGCCCTCCTCTCAGTTTCCCATGATGCCCTCTCCTCAGTTTCCCATGATGCCCTCCTCAGTTTCCCATGATGCCCTCTCCTCAGTTTCCCATGATGCCCTCTCCTCAGTTTCCCATGATGCCCTCTCCTCAGTTTACATTTACATTTATTCATTTAGCTGACGCTTTTATCCAAAGCGACTTACATTGTTCTACAGTAATTACCAGTGTTACAGTCACTGGAGGCAAGGTGGGTTAAGTGTCTTGCCCAAGGACACAACGACAGTATGAACTGTGGGGAGAGCGGGAATCGAACCTACTACCTTCCGGTTGAAGGACGACTGCTCTACCCACTGAGCTACTGCCGCCCTTTCCCATGATGCCCTCTCCTCAGTTTCCCATGATGCCCTCCTCAGTTTCCCATGATGCCCTCTCCTCAGTTTCCCATGATGCCCTCCTCTCAGTTTCCCATGATGCCCTCCTCAGTTTCCCATGATGCCCTCTCCTCAGTTTCCCATGATGCCCTCTCCTCAGTTTCCCATGATGCCCTCCTCAGTTTCCCATGATGCACTGCTGCCCCGTGCCCTCCTCAGTTTCCCATGATGCCCTCCTCAGTTTCCCATGATGCCCTCCTCAGTTTCCCATGATGCCCTCCTCAGTTTCCCATGATGCTCTCTCCTCAGTTTCCCATGATGCCCTCCTCTCAGTTTCCCATGATGCCCTCTCCTCAGTTTCCCATGATGCCCTCCTCAGTTTCCCATGATGCCCTCCTCTCAGTTTCCCATGATGCCCTCCTCAGTTTCCCATGATGCCCTCCTCTCAGTTTCCCATGATGCCCTCCTCAGTTTCCCATGATGCCCTCCTCAGTTTCCCATGATGCTCTCTCCTCAGTTTCCCATGATGCCCTCTCCACAGTTTCCCATGATGCCCTCCTCAGTTTCCCATGATGCTCTCTCCTCAGTTTCCCATGATGCCCTCTCCTCTGTTTCCCATGATGCCCTCCTCTCAGTTTCCCATGATGCTCTCTCCTCAGTTTCCCATGATGCCCTCTCCTCTGTTTCCCATGATGCCCTCCTCTCAGTTTCCCATGATGCTCTCTCCTCAGTTTCCCATGATGCCCTCTCCTCTGTTTCCCATGATGCCCTCCTCTCAGTTTCCCATGATGCCCTCCTCTCAGTTTCCCATGATGCCCTCTCCTCTGTTTCCCATGATGCCCTCCTCTCAGTTTCCCATGATGCCCTCCTCTCAGTTTCCCATGATGCCCTCCTCTCACTTTCCCATGATGCCCTCTCCTCAGTTTCCCATGATGCCCTCCTCTCAGTTTCCCATGATGCTCTCTCCTCTGTTTCCCATGATGCCCTCCTCTCAGTTTCCCATGATGCCCTCTCCTCAGTTTCCCATGATGCCCTCCTCTCAGTTTCCCATGATGCCCTCCTCTCTGTTTCCCATGATGCCCTCCTCTCAGTTTCCCATGATGCCCTCCTCTCAGTTTCCCATGATGCCCTCCTCTCACTTTCCCATGATGCCCTCTCCTCAGTTTCCCATGATGCCCTCCTCAGTTTCCCATGATGCCCTCCTCTCAGTTTCCCATGATGCCCTCCTCAGTTTCCCATGATGCCCTCCTCAGTTTCCCATGATGCTCTCTCCTCAGTTTCCCATGATGCCCTCTCCACAGTTTCCCATGATGCCCTCCTCAGTTTCCCATGATGCTCTCTCCTCATATCCAGGGACGACATAACATTTGGATTGATGTTAAAAAGCAAGGGTGATGAGCTCTGTACTAATACAATTGTATGTCTAGCAAAATTTTTCATCCACAAATGTCGAATTGTTAAAAAATCTCCCAAATTTATTGTCTTTTTAAATGAATTTAAACTTTATATGAAATCCTTAAAGGCTCTGAAAAATCCTAAAGGACAAGAAATATATGAAACCTAAAACACTTCCCAACTGAGATAAATAGCTGAACGAAGACTTAATTATCCCCTTATAGTATAATACCATTTACAGATATAAATTTGTTTAATGGAATGTTTATTTATCTATTATTTATTTCCTTTATAAATTACCCTTTTGTTTTGTTTTGTTTTGTATCTAAGACTATATTTTCCTGCTTGTATTAAGAGCTGTTCCCTCTGGCTATATTTTCTCTGTATCCTATTATGAAGAAATGGATCTATTCAGCCATGTTTGTTTGTAAATCTTGATATTTTCAAAAAAAAAAAAAAAAAAAAAAATGATGCTCTCTCCTCAGTTTCCCATGATGCCCTCTCCTCTGTTTCCCATGATGCCCTCCTCTCAGTTTCCCATGATGCTCTCTCCTCAGTTTCCCATGATGCCCTCTCCTCTGTTTCCCATGATGCCCTCCTCTCAGTTTCCCATGATGCCCTCCTCTCAGTTTCCCATGATGCCCTCCTCTCAGTTTCCCATGATGCCCTCTCCTCTGTTTCCCATGATGCCCTCTCCTCAGTTTCCCATGATGCCCTCCTCTCAGTTTCCCATGATGCCCTCCTCTCAGTTTCCCATGATGCCCTGCTGCAGCCGCTGTATGAGCCTGTTGTGTTCTGGTTGAGATGCAGTTATGTGAAGTGAGTGGGAAGTCACAAGGCTGCGTCTGTGCTCTCTGTTCCCACTGCCCCACGTGCACGCTCCTGAACACACGTGCACACTCCCAGTGGCACGTGCACGCTCATGTACGTGTGTGTGTGAGGAGTTTTCAACAGGGTGAAGTGAGAAGGGTTAATCTATTTTGTTTATCACTTTTCCAGGATTAGTTTGGTCTAAAGTCTGGACAGACCTGTTCTAGTCCAGACTAGTCCTGGTCTGGATCAGTCCAGTCCTCATGAAGTTCAACATGGTTTAAGAACAAGCCTTTTTTTTGCTTTATTCACAAATAAAACTAGGGCTCCAGGGCTCTAAACAGGTCCAAACTAAACTTTTTAATTCTAATGTAGCACCACAGTTTAATTTAACGCTCTATTTAAACAACATTGGGACAGAAGTCCATCACACTGAGGACTGTTCCAGGACGGACTGTGTGATATTTGATAATAATGAGATACTGTGTGAGTGCGTGCACGTGTGTGTGCGTGCGTGTGCACGTGTGTGTGTGCACGTGTGTGTGGGGGTCAGTACCAGGCTGTGCGACCGTCCCTCCTGAGTCTGTTTGTGAAGAAGAAGATGGCCGTCAGACAAACAGCAGCTTTAGTCCTGACTCTCTTCTTCATCGTCTTCATCAGCAACTGTCGGCCGCAGAGACGTGAGTAAGACCGGGACAAGACCGGGACTAGTCCAGAACAAAAGCTGGACAAGACCAGGATGAATGCTGTCTGATTTAAAACAGCACTAAACCTCGATTATAAACATGACTAAACTTGGACTAAAGCAAGATTAGACCAGGACTAAACCTGTTCTGAACCAGGACTGAACCAGGACTGAACCAGGACTAAACCTGTTCTGAACCAGGACTAAACCAGGACTAAACCTGTTCTGAACCAGGACTGAACCAGGACTGAACCTGTTCTGAACCAGGACTAAACCAGGACTAAACCTGTTCTGAACCAGGACTGAACCAGGACTGAACCTGTTCTGAACCAGGACTAAACCAGGACTAAACCTGTTCTGAACCAGGACTGAACCAGGACTGAACCTGTTCTGAACCAGGACTGAACCTGTTCTGAACCAGGACTAAACCAGGACTAAACCTGTTCTGAACCAGGACTGAACCTGTTCTGAACCAGGACTAAACCAGGACTAAACCTGTTCTGAACCAGGACTGAACCTGTTCTGAACCAGGACTAAACCAGGACTAAACCTGTTCTGAACCAGGACTGAACCAGGACTGAACCTGTTCTGAACCAGGACTGAACCAGGACTAAACCTGTTCTGAACCAGGACTAAACCAGGACTAAACCTGTTCTGAACCAGGACTGAACCAGGACTAAACCTGTTCTGAACCAGGACTAAACCAGGACTAAACCTGTTCTGAACCAGGACTGAACCAGGACTGAACCAGGACTAAACCAGGACTAAACCTGTTCTGAACCAGGACTGAACCAGGACTGAACCTGTTCTGAACCAGGACTGAACCTGTTCTGAACCAGGACTAAACCAGGACTAAACCTGTTCTGAACCAGGACTGAACCTGTTCTGAACCAGGACTAAACCAGGACTAAACCTGTTCTGAACCAGGACTGAACCAGGACTGAACCTGTTCTGAACCAGGACTAAACCAGGACTAAACCTGTTCTGAACCAGGACTGAACCAGGACTGAACTTGTTCTGAACCAGGACTGAACCAGGACTGAAGCAGGACTAAACCTGTTCTGAACCAGGACTAAACCAGGACTAAACCTGTTCTGAACCAGGACTGAACCAGGACTAAACCTGTTCTGAACCAGGACTAAACCAGGACTAAACCTGTTCTGAACCAGGACTAAACCAGGACTAAACCAGGACTAAACCTGTTCTGAACCAGGACTAAACCAGGACTAAACCAGGACTGAACCTGTTCTGAACCAGGACTGAACCAGGACTAAACCTGTTCTGAACCAGGACTGAACCAGGACTAAACCTGTTCTGAACCAGGACTAAACCAGGACTAAACCTGTTCTGAACCAGGACTGAACCTGTTCTGAACCAGGACTGAACCAGGACTAAACCTGTTCTGAACCAGGACTGAACCAGGACTGAACCTGTTCTGAACCAGGACTGAACCAGGACTGAACCAGGACTAAACCTGTTCTGAACCAGGACTGAACCAGGACTGAACCAGGACTAAACCTGTTCTGAACCAGGACTAAACCAGGACTAAACCTGTTCTGAACCAGGACTGAACCAGGACTAAACCTGTTCTGAACCAGGACTAAACCAGGACTAAACCTGTTCTGAACCAGGACTGAACCAGGACTGAACCAGGACTAAACCAGGACTAAACCTGTTCTGAACCAGGACTGAACCAGGACTGAACCTGTTCTGAACCAGGACTGAACCTGTTCTGAACCAGGACTAAACCAGGACTAAACCTGTTCTGAACCAGGACTGAACCTGTTCTGAACCAGGACTAAACCAGGACTAAACCTGTTCTGAACCAGGACTGAACCAGGACTGAACCTGTTCTGAACCAGGACTAAACCAGGACTAAACCTGTTCTGAACCAGGACTGAACCAGGACTGAACTTGTTCTGAACCAGGACTGAACCAGGACTGAAGCAGGACTAAACCTGTTCTGAACCAGGACTAAACCAGGACTAAACCTGTTCTGAACCAGGACTGAACCAGGACTAAACCTGTTCTGAACCAGGACTAAACCAGGACTAAACCTGTTCTGAACCAGGACTAAACCTGTTCTGAACCAGGACTAAACCAGGACTAAACCAGGACTAAACCTGTTCTGAACCAGGACTAAACCAGGACTAAACCAGGACTGAACCTGTTCTGAACCAGGACTGAACCAGGACTAAACCTGTTCTGAACCAGGACTGAACCAGGACTAAACCTGTTCTGAACCAGGACTAAACCAGGACTAAACCTGTTCTGAACCAGGACTGAACCTGTTCTGAACCAGGACTGAACCAGGACTAAACCTGTTCTGAACCAGGACTGAACCAGGACTGAACCTGTTCTGAACCAGGACTGAACCAGGACTGAACCAGGACTAAACCTGTTCTGAACCAGGACTGAACCAGGACTGAACCAGGACTAAACCTGTTCTAAACCAGGACTGAACCTGTTCGGAACCAGGACTGAACCTGTTCTAAACCAGGTCTGAACCTGTTCGGAACCAGGACTGAACCTGTTCTAAACCAGGACTGAACCTGTTCGGAACCAGGACTGAACCTGTTCTAAACCAGGTCTGAACCTGTTCGGAACCAGGACTGAACCTGTTCTAAACCAGGACTAAACCTGTTCTAAACCAGGACTGAACCTGTTCGGAACCAGGACTGAACCTGTTCTAAACCAGGTCTGAACCTGTTCGGAACCAGGTCTGAACCTGTTCGGAACCAGGACTGAACCTGTTCTAAACCAGGACTGAACCTGTTCTAAACCAGGTCTGAACCAAGAATCCCGTTGATCTCATATTTATTCTGTTCATGTCTGTTTTTATTCTCTGGTGAGCCCAGGCTTTTAGTCGTTAGCACTGACCTGAGGACTGTTTTATGAAACGAGCTCTTGATACGAGTCAGACTCAGTGGAAATGAAGTCTGATCCTGGTCCAGACCTGGTTTAGATCTAGTTTTGTTCGGGTTTAGTCTTAATACATTTGTGGGTTAGTCCTGGTTTAGACCTGGTCTAGTCCTGGGTAGTCTGAGTGTCGAGCTGAATAAAAAGGTTTCAAGAAGGTTTCAAGGGACAAAACCTTCAAAACCGATTTGTCCAGATTTCTTTTCCTTTAATACAGTCAGGTCCATAAAGTTATAGACATCGACACGATTCTAATTTAAACAAACCAGATGTGCTTTAGCCGCAGACCTTTAGCTCTAGTTTGAGGTATTTACCTCCAGATCAGACGAACGAGTAGGAGTTACAACAGTTTGTATTTGTGCCTCACACTTTTTAAGGAACCAAAGATAATGGGACCGACAACAATCTTAAATCAGACTTTGACTAAAACTTGTTACAAAGTGGTCTGCAGTTCTTTCATTTCAAATCCATTGGCCCAATATTTATGGAGCCGACTGTAAGTCCTGCGACTGACAACCTCCACAGACTAGATTAGTCCTGGGCTAGTCCTGTTCAAACCTGGTCTTGGTCTCTCCTCAGTCTGTGCAGTTCCAGCCGGTCCGGTCCTGGTCCCAGAGAACAACACGGCAGATGTAGAAGTGGTCCAGATTGGAACCGGTTCAAGTCCAGAGCTGGTCCTGCAGATCCTTATTAATCCTGAAAACCTGTTCTATCTCCACGGCAACGCCCTGATGATCAAACGAGGACTGGACTATGAGGTGAGGAGCAGGTCTAAACCAGGTCTAAACCAGGACTAAAGCAGGACTAAAGCAGGACTAAAGCAGGACTAAAGCAGGACTAAACCAGGACTAAAGCAGGACTAAAGCAGGACTAAACCAGGACTAAACCAGGTCTAAACCAGGTCTAAACCAGGACTAAAGCAGGACTAAAGCAGGACTAAACCAGGACTAAACCAGGTCTAAACCAGGTCTAAACCAGGTCTAAACCAGGTCTAAACCAGGACTAAAGCAGGACTAAAGCAGGACTAAAGCAGGACTAAAGCAGGACTAAAGCAGGTCTAAAGCAGGACTAAAGCAGGACTAAAGCAGGACTAAACCAGGACTAAACCAGGTCTAAACCAGGTCTAAACCAGGTCTAAACCAGGTCTAAACCAGGACTAAAGCAGGACTAAAGCAGGACTAAAGCAGGACTAAAGCAGGACTAAAGCAGGTCTAAAGCAGGACTAAAGCAGGACTAAAGCAGGACTAAAGCAGGACTAAAGCAGGTCTAAACCAGGACTAAAGCAGGACTAAAGCAGGACTAAAGCAGGACTAAAGCAGGTCTAAACCAGGACTAAAGCAGGACTAAAGCAAGACTAAAGCAGGACTAAAGCAGGACTAAAGCAGGACTAAAGCAGGACTAAAGCAGGACTAAAGCAGGTCTAAAGCAGGACTAAAGCAGGACTAAAGCAGGTCTAAACCAGGGCTAAAGCAGGACTAAACCAGGTCTAAACCAGGTCTAAACCAGGTCTAAACCAGGACTAAACCAGGTCTAAAGCAGGACTAAAGCAGGACTAAAGCAGGACTAAAGCAGGACTAAAGCAGGTCTAAAGCAGGTCTAAACCAGGACTAAAGCAGGACTAAAGCAGGACTAAAGCAGGTCTAAAGCAGGTCTAAACCAGGACTAAAGCAGGTCTAAAGCAGGACTAAAGCAGGTCTAAAGCAGGTCTAAAGCAGGTCTAAAGCAGGTCTAAAGCAGGTCTAAAGCAGGACTAAAGCAGGACTAAAGCAGGTCTAAAGCAGGACTAAAGCAGGTCTAAAGCAGGACTAAACCAGGTCTAAACCAGGACTAAAGCAGGACTAAAGCAGGACTAAAGCAGGACTAAAGCAGGACTAAAGCAGGACTAAAGCAGGTCTAAACCAGGACTAAAGCAGGACTAAAGCAGGACTAAAGCAGGTCTAAAGCAGGACTAAAGCAGGTCTAAAGCAGGACTAAAGCAGGTCTAAAGCAGGACTAAAGCAGGACTAAAGCAGGTCTAAAGCAGGTCTAAACCAGGTCTAAAGCAGGACTAAAGCAGGACTAAAGCAGGACTAAAGCAGGTCTAAAGCAGGTCTAAACCAGGACTAAAGCAGGACTAAAGCAGGACTAAAGCAGGTCTAAAGCAGGACTAAAGCAGGTCTAAAGCAGGACTAAAGCAGGTCTAAAGCAGGACTAAAGCAGGTCTAAAGCAGGACTAAAGCAGGACTAAAGCAGGACTAAAGCAGGACTAAAGCAGGTCTAAACCAGGACTAAAGCAGGACTAAAGCAGGACTAAAGCAGGACTAAACCAGGACTAAAGCAGGACTAAACCAGGACTAAAGCAGGACTAAACCAGGACTAAAGCAGGACTAAAGCAGGACTAAACCAGGTCTAAACCAGGACTAAAGCAGGACTAAAGCAGGACTAAACCAGGTCTAAACCAGGACTAAAGCAGGACTAAAGCAGGTCTAAAGCAGGTCTAAAGCAGGACTAAAGCAGGACTAAAGCAGGTCTAAACCAGGACTAAAGCAGGACTAAAGCAGGTCTAAACCAGGACTAAACCAGGACTAAAGCAGGACTAAAGCAGGTCTAAACCAGGACTAAAGCAGGACTAAACCAGGTGTAAACCAGGTCTAAACCAGGACTAAAGCAGGACTAAACCAGGTGTAAACCAGGTCTAAACCAGGACTAAAGCAGGACTAAACCAGGACTAAACCAGGACTAAAGCAGGACTAAACCAGGACTAAACCAGGACTAAAGCAGGACTAAAGCAGGACTAAAGCAGGACTAAACCAGGTCTAAAGCAGGACTAAAGCAGGACTAAAGCAGGTCTAAAGCAGGACTAAAGCAGGACTAAAGCAGGACTAAATTAGGACTAAAGCAGGACTAAACCAGGTCTAAAGCAGGACTAAAGCAGGACTAAAGCAGGTCTAAAGCAGGACTAAAGCAGGACTAAAGCAGGACTAAAGCAGGACTAAACCAGGTCTAAAGCAGGACTAAAGCAGGACTAAAGCAGGTCTAAAGCAGGACTAAAGCAGGACTAAAGCAGGACTAAAGCAGGACTAAAGCAGGTCTAAAGCAGGACTAAAGCAGGACTAAAGCAGGACTAAAGCAGGACTAAAGCAGGACTAAAGCAGGTCTAAAGCAGGACTAAACCAGGTGTAAACCAGGTCTAACCCAGGTCTAAAGCAGGACTAAAGCAGGACTAAAGCAGGACTAAAGCAGGACTAAACCAGGTCTAAAGCAGGACTAAAGCAGGTCTAAAGCAGGTCTAAAGCAGGACTAAAGCAGGACTAAAGCAGGACTAAAGCAGGACTAAAGCAGGACTAAAGCAGGTCTAAAGCAGGACTAAACCAGGTGTAAAGCAGGACTAAAGCAGGACTAAAGCAGGACTAAAGCAGGACTAAAGCAGGACTAAAGCAGGACTAAAGCAGGACTAAAGCAGGTCTAAAGCAGGACTAAACCAGGTGTAAAGCAGGACTAAAGCAGGACTAAAGCAGGACTAAAGCAGGACTAAACCAGGTGTAAACCAGGACTAAAGCAGGACTAAACCAGGACTAAAGCAGGACAAAAGCAGGACTAAAGCAGGACTAAAGCAGGACTAAACCAGGTCTAAAGCAGGACTAAAGCAGGACTAAAGCAGGTCTAAAGCAGGACTAAAGCAGGACTAAAGCAGGACTAAAGCAGGACTAAAGCAGGACTAAAGCAGGTCTAAAGCAGGACTAAACCAGGTGTAAAGCAGGACTAAAGCAGGACTAAACCAGGTGTAAAGCAGGACTAAAGCAGGACTAAACCAGGACTAAAGCAGGACTAAAGCAGGACTAAAGCAGGACTAAAGCAGGACTAAACCAGGTCTAAACCAGGACTAAAGCAGGACTAAAGCAGGTCTTGGTTCTCGTTCCAGAGCCTGTCCAGTCCGACCCTGATGGTGTGGGTCCAGTGCAGAACAGGGTCCGGTTCAGTGAGTACAGAGTCTTTCTGGAACCGTACAGAGTCAGAGTGCCAAAGAACTCTGTGTAACTCTTGTTTGTTTCAGTTAAACGAGTCGGTGGAGGTTTTCATCGAGAACGTGAACGACAACCCCCCAAACTTCGCCCAGAACCACTACGTCCTGGAGGTCAACGAGGTGAGACCAGATTCAAAACTTACACAGACATTAATATTGCTTTGTCCTTTTCTTCAAGATGAACCTTCACAGACGCTGACTTTAGTCTGAAGTATATTTGTATTTTTATTATTATTACACTCAAAAAGGATCCCACAATCACCTCCTGCCTTTGTGGTGTTGTTCCTGCCTTTGTGGTGTTGTTCCTGCCTTTGTGGTGTTGTTCCTGCCTTTGTGGTGTTGTTCCTGCCTTTGAGGTGTTGTTCCTGCCTTTGTGGTGTTGTTCCTGCCTTTGTGGTGTTGTTCCTGCCTTTGTGGTGTTGTTCCTGCCTTTGTGGTGTTGTTCCTGCCTTTGTGGTGTTGTTCCTGCCTTTGTGGTGTTGTTCCTGCCTTTGAGGTGTTGTTCCTGCCTTTGTGGTGTTGTTCCTGCCTTTGTGGTGTTGTTCCTGCCTTTGAGGTGTTGTTCCTGCCTTTGTGGTGTTGTTCCTGCCTTTGTGGTGTTGTTCCTGCCTTTGTGGTGTTGTTCCTGCCTTTGTGGTGTTGTTCCTGCCTTTGAGGTGTTGTTCCTGCCTTTGTGGTGTTGTTCCTGCCTTTGTGGTGTTGTTCCTGCCTTTGTGGTGTTGTTCCTGCCTTTGTGGTGTTGTTCCTGCCTTTGTGGTGTTGTTCCTGCCTTTGTGGTGTTGTTAGGGTTTGCCTTTAAAGACCCAGAAAGAAGCCTCAGGTGTTTCAAAGTAAAGCGTTTTCAGGATAAAACAATGACGACAAAACGGACACTGAGCAAAAGAATGACTTTGTGGAATAACCCAGTCACACAGGTGTCACAGAAACATGAACTCTGAGTTTAGACTGAGACTTTCAGGAAACTGGACCCTGAGATCCTGTTGAGATAGAACGACCAACACGAGCTGATGTAAGCTGATTGTATTTTCTTCACAGTTGACTCCCGTTAACTCCAGCGTCGGTGTCATAGAAGCCACAGACGTCGACTCTGAGCCGCTGTTTTATCGACTGGAACCTGCCACAGTAAATAAAAGTAACTCCAGTGACATTATATAAACCCCACTGGTGTTAAACTGCTGTGGTTTGCTCTGGTGTCGAACAGGACAAGTATTTCCGTCTGGAGAACATCAACAGCCCAAAGATCCTGGTCAAAAGCATCCTCGACTACGACTCTGTGCAGAAGATCTCTCTGGTGTTACACGTTCAGGTAAAAAAATCTGTTCTTTCTGTCCAATGGATTTAGTTGTTTTGGAAACATGACACGTCTGTGAAGATAATCAAGTGATAACGTTTATAATGTGGGTCACAGGTCATAACCAGAGGTCTCTGAAACATAATATGAGTCCTGAATCAGCCATGTTTTCTTTGTCCCTGTGGAGTTTATATGTAGATATTAATCTTGCATTTGGATAATGTTGGAGATACTGTTCTTCAGGCTTAGTTTTGTCAGTCATAAGCAACGTCAAAACATTAAAGAAAACTATTTCAAAGTGTCAATCTGCTCACACCTGGTCACATGACTGCTACGACACAACGCGCAGTAGAGCTGTGTTCAAGGCATCTTTTCAGTGTTAACACAAACTGTAAAAACACAACATGCTGTGTATGAGCAGATAGAAAACAAAGATACGTTCAAAACAAATATGGCTGACCACACGGTTTTCTAGCATTTAATAGCATTAATGTAATCAGTTAAACTAGGCACAGAAATAAGAGCCTTGCTTGTAAAATGATCTTTAACAGTTTAAATATAGAAGCCTCTCAAAGAGTCGTCTGAAACATCAGTCAAACAAAAGACACTGAAACTGTTCAAGGGCCACTGTTGTTGGGTTGGTTAAATACGTATAACTCCACTCTGGCCCTGTGTATAATCCTTTCAGGACACGTTCAATGGCTCTGCCTCCAACAAACCCTTCTTCACGTCTGTGGCCACCATCACTGTGAACGTTAGAGACGTGGACAACAGGCCGCCCTGGTTCCAGCCTTGCATCAGGACCAGCCTGGGCCTCAGCAAACTCTGTGTGAGCTCCGGCTACAAGGGCCGGGTCAACCTCACCGAGAAGGAGGTACCAACATCTGTGTTCCATGAAAAGGAGGCCCCTAATCCCTGTTCCATGTCCTGACCCTAAATGTTAGTTTTGTTTGGAGTGTGCACGTCTTTATTTTGACCTGGATACACAGGATCAGCTCAGTGTTCTGAGAGTCCTGTAGGGACCGTTTCTCTCGCCGTAGTTTTCTTGCTGCGTTTTAAACTAGTTGAATACTTGTTGTGTGGGCATCTTGCCAGAAGAGAATTCCAATAATCCAAAGCGAGTCAGTTTATGAAAAAGAGTCACCCACAAAGACCTTATTTACTGTAAATCTAAAGAGTTCTGATTTGGTAACAATAAGAACTGTAGAACTGTGCTCTTTATCTCAGCTTGTCCCTCTCGGACACAGCTGTGTTGAAACAGAGATGATGGGATGTATTAAATCCACAGGATGGGCCGTTGGTTCTGGATCCAGGACCGATCTTTGCTAAAGACGGCGACAGGAACCGCAGCGAACAGATCAGCTACAAGATCCTCAGAGGTTTGAGACTCTCACCGTTTAGTTTCACCGAGATACAAGGGACCTCAGACCAGACTCAGGAAGACCACGCCCAGACCGAGACTGACCCCACGTCCAGACTGAGACTGACCCCACGTCCAGACCCAGACTGACCCCACGTCCAGACCCAGACTGACCCCACGTCCAGACCGAGACTGACTAAACGTCCAGACCGAGACTGACCCCACGTCC
Organism: Neodontobutis hainanensis; assembly: GCA_024349245.1. Taxonomy (NCBI): domain Eukaryota; kingdom Metazoa; phylum Chordata; class Actinopteri; order Gobiiformes; family Odontobutidae; genus Neodontobutis; species Neodontobutis hainanensis. Next base: position 77,739 of record JALDNG010001276.1, read on the forward strand.
AGACCGAGACTGACCCCACGTCCAGACCGAGACTGACTCCACGTCCAGACCGAGACTGACCCCACGTCCAGACCCAGACTGACTAAACGTCCAGACCCAGACTGACTAAAAAGTCCAGACCCAGACTGACCCCACGTCCAGACCCAGACTGACCCCACGTCCAGACCCAGACTGACTAAACGTCCAGACCGAGACTGACTAAACGTCCAGACCCAGACTGACCCCACGTCCAGACCCAGACTGACTAAACGTCCAGACCGAGACTGACTAAACGTCCAGACCCAGACTGACCCCACGTCCAGACCCAGACTGACCCCACGTCCAGACCAAGACTGACTAAACGTCCAGACCCAGACTGACCCCACGTCCAGACCGAGACTGACCCCACGTCCAGACCCAGACTGACCCCACGTCCAGACCCAGACTGACTAAACGTCCAGACCGAGACTGACCCCACGTCCAGACCGAGACTGACTAAACGTCCAGACCCAGACTGACTAAACGTCCAGACCGAGACTTACCCCACGTCCAGACTGAGACTGACTAAACGTCCAGACCCAGACTGACCCCACGTCCAGACCCAGACTGACCCCACGTCCAGACCGAGACTGACCCCACGTCCAGACTGAGACTGACCCCACGTCCAGACCCAGACTGACCCCACGTCCAGACCGAGACTGACCCCACGTCCAGACTGAGACTGACTAAACGTCCAGACCCAGACTGACCCCACGTCCAGACCCAGACTGACCCCACGTCCAGACCGAGACTGACCCCACGTCCAGACTGAGACTGACCCCACGCCCAGACCGAGACTGACCCCACGCGTCAGACTGAGAGACTGACCCCACGCCCAGACCCAGACTGACCCCACGTCCAGACCGAGACTGACCCCACGTCCAGACCGAGACTGACCCCACATCCAGACCGAGACTGACCCCACGTCCAGACCGAGACTGACCCCACGTCCAGACCGAGACTGACCCCACGTCCAGACCGAGACTGACCCCACATCCAGACCCAGACCGACCCCACGTCCAGACCCAGACTGACTAAACGTCGAGACCGAGACTGACCCCACGTCCAGACCGAGACTGACTAAACGTCGAGACCGAGACTGACCCCACGTCCAGACCGAGACTGACTCCACGTCCAGACCGAGACTAACCCCACGTCCAGACTGAGACTGACTAAACGTCGAGACCGAGACTGACCCCACGTCCAGACCGAGACTGACTAAACGTCGAGACCGAGACTGACCCCACGTCCAGACCGAGACTGACTCCACGTCCAGACCGAGACTGACTAAACGTCCAGACCCAGACTGACCCCACGTCCAGACCCAGACTGACCCCACGTCCAGACCGAGACTGACTAAACGTCGAGACCGAGACTGACCCCACGTCCAGACCGAGACTGACTCCACGTCCAGACCGAGACTAACCCCACGTCCAGACCCAGACTGACCCCACGTCCAGACCCAGACTGACCCCACGTCCAGACCCAGACTGACTAAACGTCCAGACCCAGACTGACCCCACGTCCAGACCGAGACTGACTCCACGTCCAGACCCAGACTGACTAAACGTCCAGACCCAGACTGACCCCACATCCAGACCGAGACTGACTCCACGTCCAGACCCAGACTGACTAAACGTCCAGACCCAGACTGACCCCACGTCCAGACCCAGACTGACCCCACATCCAGACCGAGACTGACCCCACGTCCAGACCCAGACTGACCCCACGTCCAGACTGAGACTGACCCCACGTCCAGACCGAGACTGACTAAACGTCCAGACCCAGACTGACTAAACGTCCAGACCCAGACTGACCCCACGTCCAGACCGAGACTGACCCCACGTCCAGACCGAGACTGACCCCACGTCCAGACCCAGACTGACCCCACGTCCAGACTGAGACTGACCCCACGTCCAGACCGAGACTGACCCCACGTCCAGACCGAGACTGACTCCACGTCCAGACCAAGACTGACCCCACGTCCAGACCCAGACTGACTAAACGTCCAGACCGAGACTGACTAAACGTCCAGACCCAGACTGACTAAACGTCCAGACCGAGACTGACTAAACGTCCAGACCCAGACTGACCCCACGTCCAGACCCAGACTGACTCCACGTCCAGACCCAGACTGACTAAACGTCCAGACCGAGACTGACTAAACGTCCAGACCCAGACTGACTCCACGTCCAGACCCAGACTGACCCCACGTCCAGACCCAGACTGACTAAACGTCCAGACTGAGACTGACCCCACATCCAGACCCAGACTGACTAAACGTCCAGACCGAGACTGACCCCACGTCCAGACCGAGACTGACCCCACGTCCAGACCGAGACTGACCCCACGTCCAGACCGAGACTGACCCCACGTCCAGACCCAGACTGACCCCACGTCCAGACCGAGACTGACCCCACGTCCAGACCGAGACTGACCCCACGTCCAGACCGAGACTGACTCCACGTCCAGACCGAGACTGACCCCACGTCCAGACCGAGACTGACCCCACATCCAGACCGAGACTGACTAAACGTCCAGACCCAGACTGACCCCACGTCCAGACCCAGACTGACTAAACGTCCAGACCCAGACTGACTAAACGTCCAGACCCAGACTGACCCCACGTCCAGACCCAGACTGACTAAACGTCCAGACCCAGACTGACTAAACGTCCAGACCCAGACTGACTAAACGTCCAGACCCAGACTGACCCCACGTCCAGACTGAGACTGACCCCACGTCCAGACTGAGACTGACTAAACGTCCAGACTGAGACTGACCCCACATCCAGACCCAGAACGACCCCACGTCCAGACCGAGACTGACTAAACGTCCAGACCGAGACTGACCCCACGTCCAGACCGAGACTGACTAAACGTCCAGACCCAGACTGACCCCACGTCCAGACTGAGACTGACTAAACGTCCAGACCGAGACTGACTAAACGTCGAGACCGAGACTGACCCCACGTCCAGACCGAGACTGACTCCACGTCCAGACCGAGACTAACCCCACGTCCAGACTGAGACTGACCCCACGTCCAGACCCAGACTGACCCCACGTCCAGACCGAGACTGACTAAACGTCCAGACCGAGACTGACCCCACGTCCAGACCGAGACTGACTAAACGTCCAGACCCAGACTGACCCCACGTCCAGACCGAGACTGACTCCACGTCCAGACCGAGACTGACTAAACGTCCAGACCCAGACTGACTAAACGTCCAGACTGAGACTGACCCCACGTCCAGACCGAGACTGACTCCACGTCCAGACCGAGACTGACCCCACGTCCAGACCGAGACTGACCCCACGTCCAGACCGAGACTGACCCCACGTCCAGACCGAGACTGACTAAACGTCCAGACCCAGACTGACCCCACGTCCAGACCCAGACTGACCCCACGTCCAGACCGAGACTGACTAAACGTCCAGACCCAGACTGACTAAACGTCCAGACCCAGACTGACCCCACGTCCAGACCGAGACTGACCCCACGTCCAGACCGAGACTGACCCCACGTCCAGACCCAGACTGACCCCACGTCCAGACTGAGACTGACCCCACGTCCAGACCGAGACTGACCCCACGTCCAGACCCAGACTGACCCCACGTCCAGACCCAGACTGACTCCACGTCCAGACCAAGACTGACCCCACGTCCAGACCCAGACTGACTAAACGTCCAGACCGAGACTGACTAAACGTCCAGACCCAGACTGACTCCACGTCCAGACCCAGACTGACCCCACGTCCAGACCCAGACTGACTAAACGTCCAGACTGAGACTGACCCCACGTCCAGACCCAGACTGACTAAACGTCCAGACCCAGACTAACCCCACGTCCAGACCCAGACTGACTAAACGTCCAGACCCAGACTAACCCCACGTCCAGACCCAGACTGACTAAACGTCCAGACCCAGACTAACCCCACGTCCAGACCGAGACTAACTAAACGTCCAGACCCAGACTAACCCCACGTCCAGACCGAGACTAACTAAACGTCCAGATCGAGACTGACCCCACGTCCAGACCCAGACTGACTAAACGTCCAGACCCAGACTGACTAAACGTCCAGACCCAGACTAACCCCACGTCCAGACCCAGACTGACTAAACGTCCAGACCCAGACTAACCCCACGTCCAGACCGAGACTAACTAAACGTCCAGATCGAGACTGACCCCACGTCCAGACCCAGACTGACTAAACGTCCAGACCCAGACTGACTAAACGTCCAGACCGAGACTAACTAAACGTCCAGACCCAGACTGACTAAACGTCCAGACTGAGACTGACCCCACGTCCAGACCGAGACTGACCCCACGTCCAGACCGAGACTGACCCCACGTCCAGACCCAGACTGACCCCACGTCCAGACCCAGACTGACTAAACGTCCAGACCCAGACTAACCCCACGTCCAGACCCAGACTGACTAAACGTCCAGACCGAGACTGACCCCACGTCCAGACCGAGACTGACCCCACGTCCAGACCCAGACTGACCCCACGTCCAGACCCAGACTTACCCCACGTCCAGACACAGACTGACTAAACGTCCAGACCCAGACCGACCCCACGTCCAGACCCAGACTGACCCCACGTCCAGACCGAGACTGACTAAACGTCCAGACCCAGACTGACTCCACGTCCAGACCGAGACTGACTAAACGTCCAGACCCAGACTGACCCCACGTCCAGACCCAGACTGACCCCACGTCTAGACCCAGACTGACCCCACGTCCAGACCGAGACTGACCCCACGTCCAGACCCAGACTGACTAAACGTCCAGACCGAGACTGACTAAACGTCCAGACCCAGACTGACCCCACGTCCAGACCGAGACTAACTAAACGTCCAGACCGAGACTGACCCCACGTCCAGACCCAGACTGACTAAACGTCCAGACCGAGACTAACTAAACGTCCAGACCCAGACTGACCCCACGTCCAGACCCAGACTGACTCCACGTCCAGACCCAGACTGACTAAACGTCCAGACCGAGACTGACTAAACGTCCAGACCCAGACTGACCCCACATCCAGACCCAGACTGACTAAACGTCCAGACCGAGACTGACCCCACGTCCAGACCGAGACTGACCCCACGTCCAGACCGAGACTGACTCCACGTCCAGACCGAGACTGACCCCACGTCCAGACCGAGACTGACCCCACGTCCAGACCGAGACTGACCCCACGTCCAGACCCAGACTGACCCCACGTCCAGACCGAGACTGACTAAACGTCCAGACCCAGACTGACCCCACGTCCAGACCCAGACTGACCCCACGTCCAGACCCAGACTGACCCCACGTCCAGACCGAGACTAACTAAACGC
>JALDNG010001277.1:0-63200 GCA_024349245.1 Neodontobutis hainanensis
TCTGCCTCCTCTGCCTTCTCTGGTGTCTCTATGGCCCCTGCCTCATCTGCTCTCTCTGTAACCTCTGCCTTCTCTTGTCTCTCTGCCTCCTCTGTCGCCTCTGGTCTCTCTGCCTCCACTGCTCTCTCTATTGCCTCTGCCTCCTCTGGTCCCTTTGTCACCTCTGCCTCCTCTAGTCACTCTGTGGCCTCTGCCTCCTCTGGTCTCTCTGCCTCCTCTGCCTCCTCTGCTCTAACTGCCTCCTCTGGTCTCTCTCTCTCTGCCTCCTCTGGTCTCTATATGGCCTCGGCCTCCTCTGGTCTCTCTATGGCCTCTGCCTCCTCTGGTCTCTCTGTCTCCTCTGCCTCCACTGGTCTGTATGCCTTCTCTGCCTCCTATGCTCTCTCTGCCTCCTCTGGTCTGTCTGTGTCCTCTGCCTCCTCTGGTCTCTATCTGTGGCCTCTTCCTCCTGTGGCCTCTCTGCCCCGTTGCCTCCTCTGGTCTCTCTGTCTCCTCTGCCTCCAATGGTCTCTCTGCCTTCTCTGCCTCCTCTGCACTCTCTACCTCCACTGGTCTCTCTGTGACCTCTGCAATCCTCTGGTCTCTCTGTAGCCTATGCCTATCCTGGATTCTCTGTGGCCTCTGCCTCCTCTAGTCTCTCTGTGTCCTCTGCCTCCTCGGGTCTCTTTGTCTCCTCTGCCTCCTCTAGTCACTCTGTGGCCTCTGCCTCCTCTGGTCTCTCTCCCTCCTCTGCCTCCTCTGCTCTAACTGCCTAATCTGGTCTCTCTGTCTCTCTGCCTCCTCTGGTCTCTCTGTGTCCTCAGCCTCCTCTGGTCTCTCTGTGGCCTCTGCCTTCTCTGGTCTCTCTCTGGCCGCTGCCTACTCTGGTCTCTCTGAGGCATCTGCCTTTTCTGGTCTCTCTGCCTCCTCTGCCTCCCCTGGTCTCTCTGTGGCCTCTGCCTCCTCTAGACTCTCCTTGCCTCCCCTGGTCTTTCTGTGGCCTCTGCCTCCTCTGGTCTCTCTGCCTCCTCTGCTTCCTCTCGTCTCTCTGTGGCCTCTGCCTCCTCTGGTCTCTCTGTCTCCTCTTCCTCCTCTAGTCTCTCTGTGGCCTCTGCCTCCTCTAGACTCTCCTTGCCTCCCCTGGTCTTTCTGTGGCCTCTGCCTCCTCTGGTCTCTCTGTCTCCTCTGCCTCCTCTGGTCTCTCTGCCTCCTCTGATCTCTCTGTGGCCTCTGCCTCCTCTGGTATCTCTGTCTCCTCTGCCTCCTCTGCTCTCTCTGTGGCCTCTGGCTCCTCTGCTCTCTCTGTCTCCTCTATCTCCTCTGGTCTCTCTTTGCCTCTGCCTCCTCTGGTCTCTTCGTGTCCTCTGCCTCCTCAGTTCTCTCTGTGGCCTCTGCCTCCTCTTGTCTCTCTGTCTCCTCTGCCTCCTCTGAACTCTCTGTGGCCTCTGCCTCCTCTGGTCTCTTTGTGGCCTCTGCCTCCTCTGGCCTCTCTATGGCCTCTGCATCCTCTGGACTCTCTGCCTCTTTTGGTCTTTCTGTGGCCTCTTCCTCCTCTAATCTCTCTGCCTCTTCTGCTTACTCTCGTCTCTCTGTGGCCTCTGCCTTCTCTCGTCTCTCTGTGGCCTCTGCCTCCTCTGGTCTCTCTGTCTCCTCTGCCTCCTCTGGTCTCTCTGTGGCCTCTGCCTCCTCTGCTCTGTCTGTGTCCTCTGCCTCCTCTGGTCTCTCTGTGGCCTCTGCCTCCTCTGGTCTCTCTGTCTCCTCTGCCTCCTCTGGTCTCTCTGCCTCCTCTGGTCTCTCTGTGGCTTCTGCCTCCTCTGGTCTGTCTGTGTCCTCTGCCTCCTCTGCCTCCTCTGGTCTCTCTGTGGCCTCTGCCTCCTCTGGTCTCTCTGTGGCCTCTGCCTTCTCTGGTCTCTCTTTGGCGCTGCCTCTTCTTGTCTCTCTGAGGCATCTGCCTCCTCGGTTCTCTCTGAGGCATCTGCCTTTTCTGGTCTCTCTGTCTCCTTTGCCTTCTCTGGTCTCTCTTTCTCCTCTAACTCCTCTGGTCTCTCTGCCTCCTCTACCTTCTCTGGTCTCTCTATGGCCCCTGCCTCCTCTGCTCTCTCTGTAACCTCTGCCTTCTCTTGTCTCTCTGCCTCCTCTGTCCCCTCTGGTCTCTCTGCCTCCACTGCTCTCTCTATTGCCTCTGCATCCTCTGGTCTCTTTGTCTCTTCTGCCTCCTCTAGTCACTCTGTGGCCTCTGCCTCCTCTGGTCTCTCTGCCTCCTCTGCCTCCTCTGCTCTCTGCCTCCTCTGGTCTCTCTCTCTCTCTCTGCCTCCTCTGGTCTCTCTATGGCCTCGGCCTCCTCTGGTCTCTCTATGGCCTCTGCCTCCTCTGGTCTCTCTGTCTCCTCTGCCTCCACTGGTCTCTCTGCCTTCTCTGCCTCCTATGCTCTCTCTGCCTCCTCTGGTCTGTCTGTGTCCTCTGCCTCCTCTGGTCTCTCTGTGGCCTCTGCCTCCTGTGGCCTCTCTGCCTTCTCTGCCTCCTCTGCTCTCTCTACCTCCACTGGTCTCTCTGTGTTAAGAGAATTTTTGGTTACAGATTAAATGAGCAGACGATGGAGACGGCATAGGATTTGACAATAATAGACAGGTTTAATCTTTGCAAAGAGAAGCAAACACACGGTAGCAATGGTACACGGAGGGTTTTGCTTAAAGGTGTAAACAATACATGAGGCTTTAAAGGGTTACATTGTGCCAGCCCCCAGCTCCAGGGTCGTGGATGGACGTGTATTGAGCTGACGTGTCAGTCAGAGATGTGTGTCTAAGTGAACAGGACAGAGTGTCCTTGTACAGTGATTAGATGTAGTGCAAACTGATGTAGATATGGCTGAAGGCATTAAGTCATACTTGTGTGGATAAGCATGTGAACTGGAGCAGGGTGAGAGCATAATGTATAACATTAATGGAGATGTACAATTCCCATAACATTCCCCCTGTTTATGCCAGACATGGCATAAATCAAAATCCACCTTGATGTGAATTGTATGCGGCCAGAAGCGAAAACCCGGCAGCTGACCTAGCCTAAGTACATTTGAACCATTTGGTAAATGACTATTGCCGGAAAAGACCTTCTGGCGCCCCTTCTGCCAAAGGCGGCTATTCACAAACAAGGCCTAGCTATAAAATATGGGTAACTGAACAGAAGAAAAGATCACAACAATTCAGAACAGAAAAATCACAAGGGATTACTTTCCTGATCATTTAAACTCAACAATATGTGTATCAAGCAAAAACATGTCATCACTCCAAAGAATGAAGAAAAGGTGCCGGATTAAGCTGGTCATCCCATCGGACTTAATATCTCCGGCCTGTCCTGCCTGTCCATTACTGTCCCTGTAACGAAAAGAAACATAAACAGGAGTGAGACATATGCACATTCATAATGATTAAAATCAATTCTCTTAAGCATCATAACTTCAATGAACCATACGGCCCTTAGGACTGTAGTATGATCCGTCCTGGAGCTGTTGTCCGTTGGTGAACATGCAAGCGTTAACGTCCCTCAGATATTAAAGTGTTCATCTGAAGTCAAAGCCTCGACCACAGTCGTTGGGCAGGTGCATGTCCAGGAATGTTGACCCAATGGACACATCCATCAATCTCACCAACAAGCTCCGGATACATGGAAATCAATACAAACAAAGTTATAAGACATGGAAGTGCCACACAAGTACATCTCAACGCAGATTTAAAATCCCAGTCAATTTTCCCAAATATTTTATAACTATTTTAGAACCAGGTCAAAATCAATTACTATATTCCAGAATACTCTGTCCATTCATCTGAAGAGTATGAAGCTCTTTCTTAAAAGCTTTAGTTATGCTGTTAACTAGACCCGTGTTACTTTGGATGAAATCCTGTAGATCTCACCTTTTCAGCTCAAAGCAGCTCAGTGCTATTTGTTCTGTCCAGTCCTTGGACCAGTTTTAACTCATTTCCAGTTTTAATTCACAGTTACAGCATTTCTCGTGCAATTCATAACCCTTTGTTGGTTATAATCTAATTAAATTTAATCCACATTTGCATAAATTGTCTCTAATGTAAGATTCTAATTTCAATGCTAATTGAATTTTAGCCTTATTTTCATTAAGGACACCTTGAAGGAGACCTCTGTTGTTGAAGCACATGGGGCTCTCAAATAAACCTGAAGGAACTGCTGTTTGGTTCCTAAGGTGTGAGGTTTTACTCACGATGCTCTCGTCACATTGTATGTGAACAAATAAACCAAGGATCCTTTAAGGACGCATGTTTCCGGTTAGCAGGCAACGCTGATCCAATGGTTTTACTTCCACAAAACCTCCAGACCTCTGCTTTGCACTGCACCTGTCCCCGATCTCAGTTTGTCAGGTTCAGAGTGATGTTACAGGACGTCCTGTCACTGGCCCTGCTCACAGGTGTACTCCAGGTGTAAACCAAGATGATTATAAGTTCAAAGACTATGTTAATATTAGCTCTTACTGGTGGCTATATTAATTATCAAATCTTATTTTCTGAACTGGTACTTGTTGTGGTTGGCTTCCATCCAAATAAAGAACAAACAAATAAATCAAAAGTTCTCAGACATTTTTAGACCCATAGAAAGTGCCTCCAGGCTTTCGTCAAACGAAACCATGTAAGCTCTTAAAAATGAAAACAATAAAAATTAAACAACAGATAAACCCTGTTTCCACAGATATGGTCTGCTGGAAATCTAATTTAATCTGAAAGTTTGACTCAATCAGAACAAACAGTGCCTCTTCAAAACAGTCATGTCAACCTTTCTTTATTTTTGATTTAAACTTATCTTTTACTGTATTAAACACTGTTGTTATAGCCTCTTCACTTTAATACAGTTAGTTTAAATCTTCTTCTCCTTCTCTTTTTTGAGCCTTGGGAAACCCATGGCTCAAAACAAAAATAAAATAAAAATAAACCTAAAATCATAAAATGAAAGGCCAGTGCCATTGATCATTTTAAAATGTTAGTCCAGCAATTATCATTTCTAATTGTTCTTTATGTTTTCCAAATAGCATCACTGTTGTGGCTGTTATATTTAAAACTTTATTTAGTTCAGTTTTATTTTTAGCTACCAATTAGTTTTAGTTACCACAGTTGTAGGTCCTGTAACTGTAACTATCATCATCAATTATGGTAATATTTTATTCAGCTGATGCAAACATAAATAATTTCAATAGATCAGAACCAGTTTCTCATAATCTATCGTCACAAACTTTTAGCCAAAGACTTTAAATTCACAATCTAATTAGACAATACTCCGAATATTGTTCACTCACTTCAAATTAATTCCTTTAGAAATAAAATCCTTTAAAAAAACCCTTGGGTCAGACCCCTCCCTCTGGGGTTAACCTTGTAATCAGGCAGCCTCTCTCAGCTGCTCAAACACACCACAAAGCCTCTGTTCACACTGCTTTCCTCCAAAACTTCATCACCATTGTGTCGTTTAAAAGGAAAGACCGTTCATTAAATCAACAAAGCTCTTTGTAAATTTTTCTGTATTTACTTTTATAATAAACAATTTCTTTAAGGTTTTGTTCAGTATAGATTTGTTCCATACTGTCTCTATAAAACTCAGTTTTAATACCAGGAGTTCAATAAATACAGTAAACCATTTTGGGTTTTTTCATCTTTTCCATATTAATTTTAACTGCAGCATATTTAAAACGTTTATTCATTCTTAATTTCATATTTTCACTAATTTTGTGTCAGACTCTACATAAAGAGTTCCCTTTACTCAATGTTAAACAGAAACTTAACCCATTAAGTGTAAAATAAAATCAACTTCTCTCTTTATTTATTCAGATACCCCGACATTTCACTCAGTTATAGTCAATAATGTTAATTTAAAACAATGCTAAAATTTAATATTTTATTTTTAGGTAAGGTTTTACTGTGTTCTCCATAAACACCTCTTCAGTTCAACCAAAATAATATTCAATCCTGTTCAAAGGACAGACTATTGTGTTAGTCTCTACTTCACACATTCAGCAATAATCCAAACGTTCAGCATTTAAATCAGATTCATCAAAAAAACTTTTACAAATCACTTCAAGCAGTGATTAAAACAGTGAGCACTTTGTCTTATGCTCTTAAACTTTAACCATTTTTACAGTTTAACACTTTAACTTAAACTTTCAAATAAACCACCTCCAATCCTGCAAGATTGTTTAGATAGTTTTAACTTAGATAAGTTTTCAATTCCCAGATTACAAATTTACCTTGCAGTTTAAAACTTTACTGTAAATATGCCACTTATTTACATTGCATTTTAAACTTTGTTAAGATGCCACTTCTCTGCATTGTAGTTCAAACTTTATTATAAAGATGCCACTTCTCTACATTGTAGTTTAAACTTTATTGTAAATATGACCCTCGTCAGCATCTATTTTTGTGTCAGGTCTTAAACCTTTATTAGAAGGTTCCATTTCAAAATCATTGGCCAGTATTTATTTTGTCTTCATTTCAGTTTCTCTAATTACTTGATCAATATTTTTCTCAAACAATTTTTTAATCTCATTCATTTTGTCATTTATTTTACCAAAACATTTTTATAAAATCAAGATTTAAATGTGGACTATATTCGTATCATAAACCTTTCTTTATCCCATCAGTTCAGTCTGTTTCTGTCACTGACATTTTTACTTCAGCAATTTTCAAAATTAGACGTTTGTTAACTGTAAAGGCTTCAACACTTTCTGTGGAGCTAAACTTCATTGAAAAACATTTCTTGCTCCGGACCTGAGCAAAAGAAGTGAGGATGCTTTGAAGCCCTGCTACTTTGGCCCAGAACGTTATCTTGTGTTGAAACATTCCTTGTGAATCCAAACATTGGTTGTTTTGTATCCACTTTCTCAACACTTTGTCAGAACCAAACCAGAGAAATACATAATTGTTTATTTCCTCTCTTCTGAAATAAATTATTTTATATGTGAGCTGATGGCCCAATATCTATCATTTATATTATCTTTATAACTTCATCTTTAAGACACATTTTTAAATTCTTCTGATTACACAGTGATCATTTTCATTCATGTTATACAGTGTTTTTGAACCACACTGATATTAAGGACCTCTATTAGTTTAAGTACTAATAGACTCATACAATTGGTCTCCAACCTTTTTTAAAATACTTTTCTAGCTCAAGGGAATGAGCAAAGAAAAGGGAGGGTGATAAGACACCTCTGTTATCTTGTGTTACTGTGGAACACCGGTGTTTAACTCTATTCACTGTCTACAGTGTTTTTTATTACAAAGTGGTCATTTTCATTCTATCCCCAATAACTATGTCTCAGTTTTTCTTGGTTCTTTCATACTAATATTTGTCCTAATAGATGTACAATAAGATTTCAATTGTTTTGCAAAATACTTCAATACTTTTATTTTGGATCCATGGTTTTGGATCTTTTAACTTTTTCACTTCCGTGTTCTGTATTTTTGTGTGTTTTAAGTGGCACTATGTGTGTGTACATGACTTAACTCCTGATCTCAGGTCAGTCTTGCTCCTGCTGTGGCCTGGGTCTGTTCTTTGTCCCTCTGCAGACATGTCGTCCTCTCTGTCTCCTCCACCCCACCACGTCCACCTCTCACGGCCTCGCCCGCTCCCGTGACCAGAGGAATTTGTGCGTTTTCCTCGGAGAAATATAACATAATCAGTATTCATTTCAGGCTTCACGTCTTTGAGAAAAGCCTATTTCTTTCTTTTTGTCAAATTTAGTGCATATTACATAAAATTTTGAAAATGTGTTTTTCTGTATCTTACCGCTTTTGTCTCTGATCCGCTGGGCACTGGGCAGCGTCTTGTAGGCCTTTGGTCGGAGCGGGTGGTTGGCAGAGAGAGAGGCAGGAGTGTGACGGGGGGGTGGACAGTTGTGGGACGGCCCTGTTCAGTGGCCGACCTTGAGAGACGGCATGCTGCTTGAGAAAGGCAGACCCAGAGGCTCACAGGAGGAAACATTTGAGAAAAAAATATATATTTTGTCAGTTTCATCAGGTTCTTTATGCACTTTTCATATTTTATTCACAGTTTTGGACTTACTTTGTCAATTCTTTAATCTCATCTCTGCTGTGTCGCACAAAAGTAATACATATCTGTTCTTTAACAGACTATTTATAAACTTTTCTCATAATTCCAAAGCACATCCAACTTCTGTAGATGTGTCTGTTCCGTGTTTGTGTCTGTGTGTTTTTATGTGTGTGTCTGTACTGCTGTGTCTATGTGTCTGTGTGTGTTTATGTTCCTGACCTGTTCAACGGTTAGTCAAAGGTCCTTCTCTCATCTGGACCCAGTGTCGCCCTGTAGTGTTGGCCTGTCCGGCTTCGCCAGTGCCCCTCGTCTCTGCGACTCCCCTGTCCTCCTCCCTCTGGTCTCCATTGTAACATTTTCCTCGGAAAAATACATTTCATTCATATTAAGGTCAGGTTCAGCACAATTTTTAAATTAAATTTACCAATTCATCTTTGGTCTCTCTCAATAGATCCAGTTTAAAATAAACATTTGTCTGAATTTGTTTATCTCACCGCCTGTGTTGCTGCTGTTTGTCTGCAGCGTCTCTCATCAAAGGAGCAGGGGTGTGGGAGGCATAGGAAATTTTGGGAGCACTGGTGTCCAGCGGAGGCCAAGACCTAGAAATCTCACAGGGCACATTTATAAAAATACAAATGATTAGTGTCTTGAAGTACCTGTGTGCACTTCACTAGAAAAATATCTTCCATAAGCTATTTTTAAGCTATTTTTCTCCGATGGATCAAATTCTCACAGTCACTATGTTGCATCAACTTATCACAAGTTAAGGCTTTCTCACATTCAGGCTGACTAATGTTCGATCTCATTATTCAGACTGAATCAACTTCTTCCAATAAAATCAATTCAATGCATTCAATCCACAGTCGCGTCACAATCACTCTCTCAGACACACTTGTTACTAACCCTTCAGGTTAGATAAACTTCATTAAAGCCACTTCACCTTAGTGGACCTTTTCTCTGTATCTCAGAGTTTACAGAGACAACAACAAAACATAGAAGCAGGCCTGCTTTGTCACTATATTGTCACGTGACTCCAGACTCCATCTCACCGTTCACCATAGGATTTGGCAGGGTCTCGACTAAGAGTCACCTCGAGCTCTCGTGGGCCCAACGCCCCATTTAAACCATTAAAACCTTAAACCAACACCGCAGTTAGGCCAGACGTTTTTGGGTGTGGAGTATTAGGATGTATGTTTATTAAACTAAAGCAATATCTGCAAATATTACCACAGATTAACATCAAAACATCCCGTTTAAATCTCACCATACACCTCTAAAGGCAGGGTCTCGACTAAAGCATACTATTTCCTCGTCTCTCAGGCGGTGCCTCAGTTTTAGTGTTCTTCTACAGTAATAGTAACAACATGGAAATACCACGGTAGATGTCATGCAATCACCAAACAGTTTAAGCAGAAACAACCCAAAACCTACTTCCAGTTTTTGTTCTCAAATAAACATTAACAGCTGCTTTACCTGACTTTAGTCGAATGGTCCAGTTTTTCCTCAGCCAGACTTCTGTCTCTCATCGTCTCTCTGCTTTTTTTTTTCTTTTTATTATTATTATTTTTTTTTTTTTTTTTAGTTCAGATATCGTCACTACGTCTCACACACAGAGAGTGAAGGTCTGGCCTGTAATGCTCGAACAGCGCATCTTAGGACTTATAAAGTGCTTTTTGTGCATTTCTTCCGTGCCGTCAGTTTCACTTTCTACGAGAAACAGCAGATGTTGATATCCCGGACGAGCCCCAAAATGTTAAGAGAATTTTTGGTTACAGATTAAATGAGCAGACGATGGAGACGGCATAGGATTTGACAATAATAGACAGGTTTAATCTTTGCAAAGAGAAGCAAACACACGGTAGCAATGGTACACGGAGGGTTTTGCTTAAAGGTGTAAACAATACATGAGGCTTTAAAGGGTTACATTGTGCCAGCCCCCAGCTCCAGGGTCGTGGATGGACATGTATTGAGCTGACGTGTCAGTCAGAGATGTGTGTCTAAGTGAACAGGACAGAGTGTCCTTGTACAGTGATTAGATGTAGTGCAAACTGATGTAGATATGGCTGAAGGCATTAAGTCATACTTGTGTGTGGATAAGCATGTGAACTGGAGCAGGAGTGAGAGCATAATGTATAACATTAATGGAGATGTACAATTCCCATAACACTCTGTGACCTCTGCAATCCTCTGGTCTCTCTGTAGCCTATGCCTACCCTGGATTCTCTGTGTCCTCTGCCTCCTCTGGTCTCTCTGTGGCCTCTGCCTCCTGTGGCCTCTCTGCCTTCTCTGCCTCCTCTGCTCTCTCTACCTCCACTGGTCTCTCTGTGACCTCTGCAATCCTCTGGTCTCTCTGTAGCCTATGCCTCCTCTGGTCTCTCTGTGGCCTCTGCCTCCTCTGGTCTCTCTGTGGCCTCTGCCTTCTCTGGTCTCTCTTTGGCCGCTGCCTCTTCTTGTCTCTCTGAGGCATCTGCCTCCTCGGTTCTCTCTGAGGCATCTGCCTTTTCTGGTCTCTCTGTCTCCTTTGCCTTCTCTGGTCTCTCTTTCTCCTCTAACTCCTCTGGTCTCTCTGCCTCCTCTACCTTCTCTGGTCTCTCTATGGCCCCTGCCTCCTCTGCTCTCTCTGTAACCTCTGCCTTCTCTTGTCTCTCTGCCTCCTCTGTCCCCTCTGGTCTCTCTGCCTCCACTGCTCTCTCTATTGCCTCTGCATCCTCTGGTCTCTTTGTCTCTTCTGCCTCCTCTAGTCACTCTGTGGCCTCTGCCTCCTCTGGTCTCTCTGCCTCCTCTGCCTCCTCTGCTCTAACTGCCTCCTCTGGTCTCTCTCTCTCTCTCTGCCTCCTCTGGTCTCTCTATGGCCTCGGCCTCCTCTGGTCTCTCTATGGCCTCTGCCTCCTCTGGTCTCTCTGTCTCCTCTGCCTCCACTGGTCTCTCTGCCTTCTCTGCCTCCTATGCTCTCTCTGCCTCCTCTGGTCTGTCTGTGTCCTCTGCCTCCTCTGGTCTCTCTGTGGCCTCTGCCTCCTGTGGCCTCTCTGCCTTCTCTGCCTCCTCTGCTCTCTCTACCTCCACTGGTCTCTCTGTGACCTCTGCAATCCTCTGGTCTCTCTGTAGCCTATGCCTACCCTGGATTCTCTGTGTCCTCTGCCTCCTCTGGTCTCTCTGTGGCCTCTGCCTCCTGTGGCCTCTCTGCCTTCTCTGCCTCCTCTGCTCTCTCTACCTCCACTGGTCTCTCTGTGACCTCTGCAATCCTCTGGTCTCTCTGTAGCCTATGCCTACCCTGGATTCTCTGTGGCCTCTGCCTCCTCTAGTCTCTCTGTGTCCTCTGCCTCCTCGGGTCTCTTTGTCTCCTCTGCCTCCTCTAGTCACTCTGTGGCCTCTGCCTCCTCTGGTCTCTCTCCCTCCTCTGCCTCCTCTGCTCTAACTGCCTCCTCTGGTCTCTCTGTCTCTCTGCCTCCTCTGGTCTCTCTGTGGCCTCAGCCTCCTCTGGTCTCTCCGTGGCCTCTGCCTTCTCAGGTCTCTCTCTGGCCGCTGCCTTCTCTGGTCTCTCTGAGGCATCTGCCTTTTCTGGTCTCTCTGCCTCCTCTGCCTCCCCTGGTCTCTCTGTGGCCTCTGCCTCCTCTAGACTCTCCTTGCCTCCCCTGGTCTTTCTGTGGCCTCTGCCTCCTCTGGTCTCTCTGCCTCCTCTGCTTCCTCTCGTCTCTCTGTGGCCTCTACCTCCTATGGTCTCTCGGTCTCCTCTGCCTCCTCTAGTCTCTCTGTGGCCTCTGCCTCCTCTGGTCTGTCTGTGTCCTCTACTTCCTCTTGTCTCTATGTGGCCTCTGCCTTTTCTGCTCTCTCTGTCTCCTCTGCCTCCTCTGGTCTCTCTGCCTCCTCTGCCTCCTCTGCCTCCTCTGCCTCCTCTGATCTCTCTGTGGCCTCTGCCTCCTCTGGTATCTCTGTCTCCTCTGCCTCCTCTGCTCTCTCTGTGGCCTCTGGCTCCTCTGCTCTCTCTGTCTCCTCTATCTCCTCTGGTCTCTCTGTTGCCTCTGCCTCCTCTGGTCTCTTCGTGTCCTCTGCCTCCTCTGGTCTCTCTGTGTCCTCTGCCTCCTCTGGTCAGTCTTTGGCCTCTGCCTTCTCTGGATCTCTCTGTGGCCTCTGGTCTCTTACTGGCATCTGCCTTTTCTGGTCTCTCTGCCTACTCTGCCTCCTCTAGTCTCTCTGTGGCCTCTGCCTCCTCTGGACTCTCTGCCTCTTTTGGTCCTTCTGTTGCCTCTGCCTCCTCTGGCCTCTCTGCCTCCTCTACTTCCTCTCGTCTCTTTGTGGCCTCTGCCTCCTCTGGTCTCTCTGTCTCCTCTGCCTCCTCTGGTCTCTCTGCCTCCTCTGGTCTCTTTGTGGCCTCTGCCTCCTCTGGTCTCTCTGTCTCCTCTGCCTCCTCTGGTCTCTCTGCCTCCTCTGGTCTCTTTGTGGCCTCTGCTTCCTCTGGTCTGTCTGTGTCCTCTACCTCCACTGCCTCCTCTGGTCTCTCTGTGTCCTCTGCCTCCTCTGGTCTGTCTGTGTCCTCTACCTCCTCTGCCCTCTCTGTGGCCTCTTCCTCCTCTGGTCCATCTGTCTCCTCTGCATCCACTGGTCTCTTTTTGGCCTCTGCCTCCACTGCACTCTTTGTGGCCTCTGCCTCCTCTAGTCTCTCTCTGACCTCTGCCTCTTCTAGTCTCACTGCCTTCTCTGTCTCCTCTAGTCTCTCCGTGTTCTCTATCTGCTCTGGTCTCTCTGTTGCCTCTGCCTCCTGTGGTCTCTCTGCCTCCTCTGCATCCTCTCATCCCTCTGCCTCCTCTGGTCTCTCTGTCTTTCTGCCTGCTCTGATCTCTCGGTGGCCTCTGCCTCCTCTGGTCTCTGCCTTATTTCCTCCTCTGGTCACTCTGTGGCCTATGCCTCCTCTGGTCTCTCTGTGGCCTCTGCCTCCTCTGGTCTCTCTGTCTCCCCTGCCTACACTGGTCTTTCTGTAGCCTCTGCCTCCTCTGGACTCTCTGCCTCCTCTGGTCTTTCTGTGGCCTCTGCCTCCTTTGGTCTGTCTGTGTCCTCTGCCTCCTCTGTTCTCTCTGTGGCCTCTGCCTCCCCTGGTCACTCTGTCTCCTCTGCCTCCACTGGTCTCTCTGTTGCATCTGCCTCTACTGGTCTCTCTTTGGCCTCTGCCTTCTCTGGTCTCTCTCTGGCCTCTGCTCTCCTCTATTGTCTTTGCCTTCTCTGTCTCCTCTAGTCTCTCTGTGGCCTCTGCCTCCTCTGGTCTCTCTGTCTCCTCTGCCTCCTCTGCTCTCTCTGTGGCCTCTGCCTCCTCTGGTCACTCTGTCTCCTCTGCCTCCACTGGTCTCTCTGTTGCATCTGCCTCCACTGGTCTCTCTCTGGCCTCTGCCGTCCTCTAGTGTCTTTGCCTTCTCTGTCTCCTCTAGTCTCTCTGTGGCATCTGCCTCCTCTGGACTCTCCGCCTCCTCTGGACTTTCTGTGGCCTCTGCTTCCTCTCGTCTCCCTCCCCGTTACCTCCTCTCTGCCTCTTCTGTTCTCTCTGTCTCTTCTGCCTCCTCTGGTCTCTCTGCCTCCTCTGCCTCCTCTGGTCTCTCTTTGGCCTCTGCCTCCTTTGGTCTGTCTGTGTCCTCTGCCTCCTCTGTTCTCTCTGTGGCCTCTGCCTCCCCTGGTCACTCTGTCTCCTCTGCCTCCACTGGTCTCTCTGTTGCATCTGCCTCTACTGGTCTCTCTTTGGCCTCTGCCTTATCTGGTCTCTCTCTGGCCTCTGCTCTCCTCTATTGTCTTTGCCTTCTCTGTCTCCTCTAGTCTCTCTGTGGCCTCTGCCTCCTCTGGTCTCTCTGTCTCCTCTGCCTCCTCTGCTCTCTCTGTGGCCTCTGCCTCCTCTGGTCACTCTGTCTCCTCTGCCTCCACTGGTCTCTCTGTTGCATCTGCCTCCACTGGTCTCTCTCTGGCCTCTGCCGTCCTCTAGTGTCTTTGCCTTCTCTGTCTCCTCTAGTCTCTCTGTGGCATCTGCCTCCTCTGGACTCTCTGCCTCCTCTGGACTTTCTGTGGCCTCTGCTTCCTCTCGCCTCCCTCCCGTTACCTCCTCTGGTCTCCTCATCTGCAGTCTATTCATCTGCAAATTGCCAGTCTGTTCTACTCCACGTCTACAGTCAGTTCTAATAATTGTCTACTGTCTGTTCTTCTGCACATTTACAGTCTGTACTACTGCATTTCTACAGTCTGTTCTAATGCTCGACTACAGTCTGTCTGGGCCTTTAGCGCATACCCTTTTTTGACCTTTTAAACCCCTTATCAATGTGGTAGCCTCGCCAACCTTTACCACACGCTTCCACGTACTGGATTGAGAAAAAGGAGACCACATTTCACTTGATCGGACCTCGGGAAGTGACCTCCAGCGCCCCCACTAGGGTGAATACATTGACAAAATGGGCATGTGGGAATCCCAAATTTTTCCCCCTGGCTCCTGGAGTAGCCCTGAATCACATATCCGAAGCGCAGAGCTCTAGAGCAACGGGGGAAAAAATTATGATCAAAAAGACACCTTTCTTGTCAGGGCCTATAGCTCGTACCCTTAGTTGACATTTTGACCCCTTACCAATGTCGTAGCCTCTCCAAATTTTGCACGCTGGCTCCTGGGGCCACCCAGAACAACATATTAAAGGCTGCTGGCTTTAGAGCAAAGGCAAAAAGTTTCAGCCTACAAAAGACACAGCCTATAACGGGTTCTGACCATTGACCCCTGAACATTATTTGATCCCTTAACAATGTCGTAGCCTCTCCAAATTTTTAAACGCTGGCTCCAGGGGCCACCCAGAACGACTTAGGCAAGGCGGCTGGCTCTAGAGTCAAGGGAAGAAAAATGATTACTCAAAAGACATCTCTCCTTTTTGGGCTTTTAGCGCATACCCTTTTTTGACCTTTTGACCCCTTAACAATGTGGTAGCCTCTCCAAACTTTGCCACAGGCTTCCACATACTGTGTCAAAAACAGGAGACCCTATTTCACTTGATTTTCCTCGGGAAGTGACCGCCAGTGCCCCCACTAGGGTGAATACATTGACAAAATGGGCATGTGGGAATCCTAAATTTTTCCCCCTGGCTCCTGGAGTAGCCCTGATACACATATCCGGAGCGCAGAGCTCTAGAGCAAAGAGGAAAAGAATTATGATCAAAAAGACACCTTTCTTGTCAGGGCATATAGCTCGTACCCTTAGTTGACCTTTTGACCCCTTACCAATGTCGTAGCCTCTCCAAATTTTGCACGCTGGCTCCTGGGGCCACCCAGAACGACATATCAAAGGTAGCTGGCTTTAGATCAAAGTGAAAAAGTTTCAGCCTCCTAAAGACACAACTTATAACGGGTTTTGACCATTGACGCCTGAACACTATTTGACCGCTTAACAATGTCGTAGCCTCTCCAAATTTTGCACGCTGGCTCCTAGGGCCACCCAGAACGACATATCAAAGACGACATTTCACTTGATCGGACCTCGAAGTGACCGCCAGCATGCATTTATGTAATGTTATCACCTCAAAAACTTGATGCAGTTAGTGAAGGTTTGGAGTCTGGACCTAATGGGTTCATTTAATGTTTCATTGTTTATGTATGGGCCAAAGTACTCAGTAGAAAACAAGAAGAAAGTTATTATTCTAAATTTTCTTTATGGAATAGTAAAGTTGCAACTTGGTGTACTAGAAAAAACAAAGTTGAAGAAAGTGCGTCTATTGATCCTATTTTATTGACAAAATGTTTTGTAAAAAAAGGTTAAAGGTAGACCATCTTTTATAGCACAACACAGAATGTTTAGTCATTTTTCATTTTTGGGGCTTTAAAAACTTTATGTGTGAGCCTGATGGGAATGAAAGTTTTAATCTAAACATTCTCTAATGTGAATATGAATAAAAATAAAAGTGGAATTGGTAAATGGGGAGATTTTTGAAAAATGAAAAGATTTTTTTGAGGTTGTAAATATTTATGTAAAACTCCCAATTGTTATTTTAGTAATAAAGGCATTGTCAAATGTCAAAATGTCTCTGCCTCCTCTGATCTCTCTCTGGCCTCTGCCTTCTCTGGTCTCTTTGTGGCCTCTGCCTTCTCTGGTCTCTCTCTGGCCTCTGCCACATCTAGTCTCTCTGCCTTCTCTGTCTCCTCTAGTCTCTCTGTGTCCTCTATCTGCTCTGGTCTCTCTGTTGCCTCTGCCTCCTCTGGTCTCTTTGTGTCCTCTGCCTTCTCTGGTCTCTAAGCCTCCTCTGCATCCTCTCATCTCTCTGCCTCCTCTGGTCTCTCAATCTTTCTGCCTGCTCTGATCTCTCGGTGGCCTCTGCCTCCTCTGGTCTCAGCCTCGTTTCCTCCTCTGGTCACTCTGTGGCCGCTGCCTCCTTTGGTCTCTCTGTTGCATCTAACTTTTCTGGTCTCTCTGCCTCCTCCTCCTCTTCTGGTCTCTCTGTGGCCTTTGCCTCCTCTGGTCTCTTTGTGGCCTCTGCCTTCTCTGGTCTCGCCTCCTCTGCATCCTCTCGCCTCTCTGCCTCCTCTGGTCTCTCTGTCTTTCTGCCTCCTCTGAACTCTCGATGGCCTCTGCCCCCTCTGCTCTCACTGTGGCCTCTGCCTCCTCTGGTCTCTCTCTGGCCTCTGCCTTCTCTTGTCTCTCTGCCTCCTCTGCCCCCTCTGGTCTCTCTGCCTCCACTGGTCTCTCTATTGCCTCTGCCTCCTCTGGTCTCTGTTTTGCCTCTGCCTCCTCTGGTCTCTTTGTCTCCTCTTCCTCCTATAGTCACTCTATGGCCTCTGCCTCCTCTGGTCTTTGTGCCTCCTCTGCCTCCCCTGCTCTAACTGCCTCCTCTGGTCTCTCTGTGGCCTTTGCCTCCTCTGGTCTCACTGTGGCCTCTGCCTTCTCTGATCTCTCTGTGGCCGCTGCCTCCCCTGGTCTCTCTGTATCATCTGCCTTTTCTGTTCTCTCTGCCTCCTCTGCCTCCTCTGGTCTCTCTGTGGCCTCTGCCTCCTCTAATCTCTCTGCCTTCTCCACCTCCTCTGGTCTCTGTATGGCCTCTGCCTTTACTGGACTCTGTGTGGCCTCTGCCTCCACTGGTCTCTCTGTGACTTATGCCTCCTCTGGTCTCTCTCTGGCCTCAGCCTCCTCTGGTCTCTCTGCCTCCTCTGCCCTCTCTGCTCTCTCTGTGGCCTCTGACTCCTCTGGACTCTCTTCCTCCTCTGGTCTTTCTGTGGCCTCTGCTTCCTCTAGTCTCCCTGCCCGTTGCCTCCTCTGAACTCTCGGTGGCCTCTGCCTTCTCTCTGGTCTCTCTGCCCCGTTGCCTCCTCCGGTTACTCTGTGGCCTATGCCTCCTCTGGTCTCTCTGCGGCCTCTGCCTCCTCTGGTTACTCTGTGGCCTATGCCTCCTCTGGTCTCTCTGCGGCCTCTGCCTCCTCTGGTCTCTCTGTGAACTTTGCCTCGTCTGATCTCTCTGTGGCCTCTGCCTCCTCTCGTCTCTCTGTGTCGCCTGCCTCCACTGGTCTCTCTGCCTTCTCTGCCTCCTCTGCTCTCTCTACCTCCTTTGGTCTCTGTGTGAACTCTGCCTCCTCTGGTCTCTCTGTGGCCTATGCCTCCTCTGGATTCTCTGTGGCCTCTGCCTCCTCTGGTCTCTCTGTCTCCTATGCCTGTACTGGTCTCTCAGTGGCCTTTGACTCCACTCGTCTCTCTGTGGCCTCTGCCTCCTCTGCTCTCTCTCTGGCCTCTACCTCCACTAGTCTCTCTGACTTATCTGTCTCCTCTAGTCTCTCTGTCCTCTTCCTCCTCTGGTCTCTCTGTGGCCTCTGCCTCCTCTAGTCTCTCTCTGCCTTCTCTGCCTCCTCTTGTCTCTCTGTGTCCTCTGCCTCCTCTCTGTCTCTCTGTGGCCTCTGCCTCCTCTGGTCTCTCTGTCTCCTATGCCTCCACTGGTCTCTCAGTGGCCTTTGACTCCACTCGTCTCTCTGTGGCCTCTGCCTCCTGCTCTCTCTCTGGTCTCTGCCTCCACTAGTCTCTCTGACTTATCTGTCTCCTCTAGTCTCTCTGTCGCCTCTGCCTCCTCTGGTCTCTCTGTGGCCTCTGCCTCCTCTAATCTCTCTGCCTTTTCTGCCTCCTCTGGTCTCTCTATGGCCTCTGCCTTTACTGGACTCTGTGTGGCCTCTGCCTCCACTGGTCTCTCTGTGACTTATGCCTCCTCTGGTCTCTCTCTGGCCTCTGCCTCCTCTGGACTCTCTGCCACCTCTTGCCCTGTTTGCTCTCTCTGTGGCCTCTGACTCCTCTGGACTCTCTTCCTCCTCTGGTCTTTCTGTGGCCTCTGCTTCCTCTAGTTTTCCTGCTTCTGAAGAGTGCAGTCGCAGCTCTGCTTGCTCCTGCCAGCTTTACTTTTCTCTTTAGTTATCTCCACATTTAGGATCAACTTTTACATTGCTTTTACTTTCTTTTAACTGGATTTTTATGTTTTTTATGTTTTTATGTTCTTACTTATTTTTTACTTTTTTAACAACACGTTGGAACTGCTGCAACTGGAGTCTTAGTATCTATTTTCAACATGTCTGGGATAAAAACAACTACTGCAAACTCTTTCTGCCAAAATTGTTGGAAATACCAAGAAGAAATCAGTGCGCTACAAACAAAGATTTTTGCTTTGGAATCTGAAAGAGGACTTCAGGATACAATCTCGATCACACAATGTAGTAAGACTGTGAATTTAAACTGGGAAGATACAGTGTCATTCCCAGAGCTGAGCAAAGCAAAGGGATTTAAACAAAATGATGGCACCTGGCATAAACTTGGTGCCCAGCCAAAGCAGCACTGGATTAGTAAAAATAATGCTGGCATCACAAGAGCACGTGTAGCATCACCAGACATCCAGCTAAAAACTGATTTGAATCACTGAATGAGCTAAAAAATGAATGAACCAGAAAACTCTGCTTTAAATCTAAAACATGGAGGAAATAAAACTTTGTCTATGGAAAACGGGAGACATAAATCTGTGGAAAAGCACCAGGCTAACAGAGACAGAGAATCTATGCCAAAGTGAAGGACAGAGATATCCTGTTGCTGGGAGACGGTGCTATCAGGGACATAAACTATAGTTGTTTTGTTACATGCAGCTACCCAAGTGCTATGGTCACCGATATAACAGCTCTCCTCCCCCAAGTCCTGTCCAAACACACAGGCATTAAACAGCTGATTGTACATGTGGGTGCAGTTGACACCAGGAAGGAGAATCAGAGGTTTTAAAAGGATATCTCCAGGCTTTTAAATAAACTTGAAAATCTGGAAGTGCAATCCTTTATCAGTGGACCACTCCCAAACATTGACAGAAGGATCAATAAATTCAGTCGGCTGCTTGCATTAAATACATGGCTGTCCAAGACCTGCGAGACAAGAGGAGTACACTTTATTGATAACTTCAACTTGTTTTGGCAACGTGTAGACCTGTTTAAAGGAAAGGGCCCACACCTGAACAGAGGAGGGTCAGAGGCTAACAGATAATCTCCTGCACTCCCTGAGACACCTAAATGGTTCTGGTCGCACTCTTAAACAAAGAAAGAGTCTTCTGAGAAGCCATCAGCCACTGAATGAGAAAAACACTCCAGCCTCACCAACCAAAGATCCTCCTCTGACTGGACCACCATCAACACCTGCACTACTGAAATGGACCCCAATAGGACCCTGGACCCCAGTAACATCAACACCTTCTGCGGACCTCACCATCTCTGTCCCATCCCGGATTCACCAATGGGATTTCCAGATCACCTGGAAATGTTGGTAAAATCTGGAACTAAGTTGATACCCCTCACACCTAACTTGGCCAGGTCACGGGTTCTATCATCTCCATCTTGGCCAGAACAAATGAGACCCCGATAGGTGTCCAATGCACCCCTGTCAGACCCCCTCCACCCCTCCCAGACCAGCTCCAAAAGCCTTGACTAGCATCAAGGCTACTATCAGCGATTAGGACACTGAGGGCCTCTGCTGTTCCAGGACTTTTGTCATCATAAAACACTTATCAACCTGAGGCCCTGTGAGAGAACACTCTCAGCTCCATAGCTACAGTCAGAAGTCGCAGATTGAGAAGAGAATAACAGTTAGTTTGTCTAATCAGACAAACCTGATTCAAATTCCCTGCAAACAGATAAAGTCTAGTCCTGCTCAAACAGTCTTGAAACTTGCAGTGTTCAATGTCAGGTCTTTGGGAAACAAATCTTTTTTAATTAATGATTTTATAATTTCAAATAAGCTTGATTTTATGTTTTTAACAGAAACATGGTTAGACAGTAAGACTGGAAATGTTGTCCTTATTGAATCCACCCCATCGAATTTCACATTTTTATCCAAAATGCGGAAAACAAAAGGGTGGTGGTGTTTGTGCTATTTTAGGGATAATATTCTTATCCAGAAACTATCACTTGGGAGTTTTCATCATTTGAGTATGTGGCATTCAAAATGGAGTTGAGGTTTTCTCCATCTATTTTATATGTTGTTCTTTACAAACCACCCCAACAATGTCATGATTTTATTGATGAGTTTACTGAAATGCTTTCGGTTATCTGCACAGAATATGAACAAATAATCATATCAGGTGATTTTAACGTGCATGTGGATAATGTTTCTGACAGAAATGCCAAAGAACTTTCTACTATTCTTGATACTTTTGGTCTTTGTCAGCATGTTAATGAGCCGACCCATAACAGAGGTCACACTCTGGACCTGGTCATTACAAAGGGTGTCCATATTTCAGATGTCACTGTGATTGATGTTGCTCTGTCTGATCATTCTTGTGTCTTTTCCATCTGTCCATGATTCCAAAAGCTGCTGCTGGACCTACAGTTGTTCAGAAGAGACACATTAATGATAACACCAGGACACAGTTTATGGAGGCAATCAGGTTTGAAAATGCCTCATCAGGTCAAGTTGATGATTTAATGAATTGTTATACTTCAGGTGTTTTAAATGTTATGGACGCCATTGTTCCTGTTAAGGTTAAAGTGATGAAGCTGCAGAAGGCTTCGTGGAGCAATGCTCCTTCTGTCAGGCACAGAAAAGGGAATGCCAAAAGCCGAAAGAAAATGGCGTAAATTTAAACTCTTAATTCATTATGAGGTATACAAAGAAAATCTGCATGTTTTCAATCAAACTTTGAAAAAAGCAAGAGAAATATTCTTCTCAGAGCTCATCAACCACAGCAGTAACAACTCACATGTCCTGTTTGCTACAGTGAACAGATTAACAAACCCTCCAACTCCATTTCCTCCAGAATTAGTTTCCAACACTAAATGCAATGAGTTTGCATTGTTTTTTAACGACAAGGTTCAAGGCATTAAACATGCAATACAGTCCAAAGGGCAAACAACAACACTGCAGCCACATAGGAGACCTTTGTTTGAGTTTACACATTTTACACCCATTAATGACAGAACAATTGAAAAAACTGTCTCCAGCCTGAGTTCATCCACCTGCTGCCTCGATGTTTTACCCACTAGATTTCTAAAATCAGTACTAAGCAGTTTGTTACCACAACTCACTAATATAGTCAATAATTCCTTACAGTTTGGAACATTTCCAAGGGCCTTAAAAACTGCTGTCATCAAGCCTCTCTTAAAGAAGAGCAGTCTTGATGCTACAGTGCTCAACAACTATCGGCCCATATCAAACCTGCCATTTTTAGGGAAAGTCATCGAAAAAGTTGTATATAAGCAACTTAATGACTTTCTATTGCTTAACAACTGCTTTGATCCTTTTCAGTCAGGTTTTAGGCCCCATCACAGCACTGAGACTGCACTTATCAAAGTC
The DNA here is from genome assembly GCA_024349245.1 of Neodontobutis hainanensis. Classification (NCBI taxonomy): domain Eukaryota; kingdom Metazoa; phylum Chordata; class Actinopteri; order Gobiiformes; family Odontobutidae; genus Neodontobutis; species Neodontobutis hainanensis. The sequence goes on from JALDNG010001277.1 coordinate 21,827, forward strand.
ACAAATGACATCCGTCTGAACACTGACGCGGGCAAAGTCTCTGTCTTAGTTCTGTTGGACTTGAGTGCTGCGTTTGATACAGTGGACCATGAAATCCTGTCACAAAGATTAGATGAATGGATAGGTATCTCTGGAACTGCTCTTAAATGGTTTCAGTCCTATCTTGAAGACAGGAAGTACTTTGTTTCGGTTGAAACTGTGTATCAGACCAAATGGCCCTGACATGTGGGTTCCACAGGGGTCTATCTTGGGACCTCTATTATTCAATCTTTACATGCTTCCTTTAGGCCAGTTAATACACAGCTGTGGTGTATCCTACCATAATTATGCAGATGATACTCAGATTTACATTTCACTCACAGCAGGTGAAAATGGACCAATCCATTCATTGTGTCACTGCATCGAACAGATTGATGTGTGGATGCAAAATAATTTTCTCCAACTGAACAGAAACAAGACTGAAATAATTATCTTTGGACCACAGAAACAAAGAGAAAATGTCAGCAGTCACCTCGAGTCTCTTTCTCTAAAATCTAAAACCAGGTTAGAAATCTAGGGGTCATCATGGACTCAGACTTTAATTTCCAGAGTCACATTAAGTCAATTACATCATCTGCATTTTATCACCTTAAAAATATTTCCAGAGTCAAAGGCATAATGTCTCAACCAGACTTAGAGAAACTTATTCATGCTTTTATCTCCAGCAGGTTAGATTACTGTAACGGCCTGCTCACTGGTCTCTCAAAACGAGGGTTAAGACAGCTGCAGCTTATTCAGAACGCTGCTGCTCGGGTTCTAACTAACACCAGGAAGTACAACCACATCAGTCCAGTTTTAAAATCTCTGCACTGGCTTCCTGTTGCTCAGAGGATAGACTTTAAAACAGCACTACTGGTTTACAAGTCTCTAAATGGTTTAGCACCAGAATATATTTCTGAAATGCTAGTAGCTTATGAGCCTCCTCGGACTCTAAGAACATCTGGGACAGGCCTTCTGCTCGTGCCCAGAGTTAGAAGTAAACAGGGTGAAGCAGCGTTTAAGTTTCAAGCAGCAAAACCTGGAACAACCTCCCAGATGAAGTAAAACAAGCCTCAACTTTAACAATGTTCAAGGAGGTTAAAACCTTCCTTTTTAGCTTCCCTACACCACAACTTAAAATGTTTTTATCTGCACTCTTCTTCTTTTATAATGCTTTTAATCTTTCTTATGTTTCCAAATCTAAATCTTGTAAATTGTCTTTTATTTCTGTAAAGCACTTTGAGTTACCCAGTGTATTTATTGTGCTATATAAATAAAATTGCCTTGCCTTGCCTTGCCTAGTCTCCCTGCCCGTTGCCTCCTCTGAACTCTCGGTGGCCTCTGCCTTCTCTGGTCTCTCTGCCCCGTTGCCTCCTCTGGTTACTCTGTGGCCTATGCCTCCTCTGGTCTCTCTGCGGCCTCTGCCTCCTCTGGTTACTCTGTGGCCTATGCCTCCTCTGGTCTCTCTGCGGCCTCTGCCTCCTCTGGTCTCTCTGTGAACTTTGCCTCGTCTGATCTCTCTGTGGCCTCTGCCTCCTCTCGTCTCTCTGTGTCGCCTGCCTCCACTGGTCTCTCTGCCTTCTCTGCCTCCTCTGCTCTTTCTACCTCCTCTGGTCTCTCTGTGAACTCTGCCTCCTCTGGTCTCTCTGTGGCCTATGCCTCCTCTGGATTCTCTGTGGCCTCTGCCTCCTCTGGTCTCTCTGTCTCCTATGCCTCCACTGGGCTCTCAGTAGCCTTTGACTCCACTCGTCTCTCTGTGGCCTCTGCCTCCTCTGCTCTCTCTCTGGCCTCTACCTCCACTAGTCTCTCTGACTTATCTGTCTCCTCTAGTCTCTCTGTCGCCTCTTCCTCCTCTGGTCTCTCTGTGGCCTCTGCCTCCTCTAGTCTCCTCTGCCTCCTCTTGTCTCTCTGTGTCCTCTGCCTTTCTGGTCTCTCTGTGGCCTCTGCCTCCACTGGTCTCTCTGTGACTTATGCCTCCTCTGGTCTCTCTCTCCTCTGCCTCCTCTGGTCTCTCTGCCTCCTCTGCCTCCTCTGGTCTCTCTGTGACCTCTGCCTCCTCTGGTCTCTCTGTGGCCTATGCCTCCTCTGGATTCTCTTTGGCCTCTGCCTCCTCTGGTCTCTGTCTCCTCTTCTTTATCTCTGTGGCCTCTGCCTCCTCTGGTCTCTCTGTGGCCTCTACCTCCTCTTGTCTCTCTATTCCTCTATCTCCTCTGGTCTCTCTGTCTTTCTGCCTCTGAACTCTCGGTGGCCTCTTCCCCCTCTGGTCTAACTGTGGCCTTTGCCTCTTCTGCGCTCTATATCTCCTCTGCCTCCTCTCGTCTCTCTGTGGCCTCTGCCTCCTCTGGTCTGTCTGTGGCCTCTGCCTCCTCTGGACTCTCTGTCTCCGCTGCTCTAACTGTCTCCTCTGGTCTCTCTGTCTTTCTGCCTCCTCTGAACTCTCGATGGCCTCTGCCCCCTCTGGTCTCACTGTGGCCTCTGCGTCCTCTGGTCTCTATGTGGCATCTGCCTTCTCTGGTCTCTCTGCCTCCTCTGCATCCTCTCGTCTCTCTGCCTCCTCTGGTCTCTCTGTCTTTCTGCCTCCTCTGAACTCTCGATGGCCTCTGCCCCCACTGCCCTCACTGTGGCCTCTGCCTCCTCTGGTCTCTCTCTGGCCTCTGCCTTCTCTTGTCTCTCTGCCTCCTCTGCCCCCTTTGGTCTCTCTGCCTCCACTGGTCTCTCTATTGCCTCTGCCTCCTCTGGTCTCTCTTTTGCCTCTGCCTCCTCTGGTCTCTTTGTCTCCTCTTCCTCCAATAGTCACGCTATGGCTTCTGCCTCCTCTGGTCTTTCTGCCTCCTCTGCCTCCCTCTGCTCTAACTGCCTCCTCTGGTCTCTCTGTGACCTCTGCCTCCTCTGGTCTCTCTGTGGCCTCTGCCTTCTCTGATCTCTCTGTGGCTGCTGCCTCCCCTGGTCTCTCTGTGTCATCTGCCTTTTCTGTTCTCTCTGCCTCCTCTGCCTCCTCTGGTCTCTCTATGGCCTCTGCCTCCTCTGGACTCTCTGCCTCCTCTGGTCTTTCTGTGGCCTCTGCCTCCTCTGGTCTCTATGCCTAATCTGCTTCCTCTGGTCTCTCTGTGGCCTCTGCCTCCTCTGGTCTCTCTGTCTCCTCTGCCTCCTCTGGTCTCTCTACCTCCTCTGCCTCCTCTGGTCTGTCTGTGTCCTCTGCCTCCTCTGTCTCTCTGTGGCCTCTGCCTCCTCTGGTCTCTCTGTCTCCTATGCCTCCACTGGTCTCTCAGTGGCCTTTGACTCCACTCTGCCTCTCTCTGTGGCCTCTGCCTCCTCTGCTCTCTCTCTGGCCTCTGCCTCCACTAGTCTCTCTGACTTATCTTTCTCCTCTAGTCTCTCTGTCGCCTCTTCCTCCTCTGGTCTCTCTGTGGCGTCTGCCTCCTCTGGTCTCTCTGTCTCCTCTGCCTCCTCTGGTCTCTCTACATCCTCTGCCTCCTCTGGTCTGTCTGTGTCCTCTGCCTCCTCTCGTCTCTCTGTGGCCTCTGCCTCCTCTGGTCTCTCTGTCTCCTATGCCTCCACTGGTCTCTCAGTGGCCTTTGACTCCACTCGTCTCTCTGTGGCCTCTGCCTCCTCTGCTCTCTCTCTGGCCTCTGCCTCCACTAGTCTCTCTGACTTATCTTTCTCCTCTAGTCTCTCTGTCGCCTTTCCCTACTCTGGTCTCTCTGTGGCCTCTGCCTCCTCTAATCTCTCTTCCTTCTCTGCCTCCTCTGGTCTGTCTGTGTCCTATGCCTCCTCTCGTCTCTCTGTGGCCTCTGCCTCCTCTGGTCTCTCTGTCTCCTATGCCTCCACTGGTCTCTCAGTGGCCTTTGACTCATCCTCTGGTCTCTCTGTGGCCTCTGCCTCCTCTAGCCTCTCTGTGGCCTCTGCCTCCTCTGACTCTCTATTCTCTGCCTCCTCTGGTCTCTCTGTGGCCTCTCTGCCTCCTCTGGTCTCTCTCCTCTGCCTCCTCTGGTCTCTCTGCCTCCTCTGCCTCTGTCTTTCTGCCTCTCTGAACTCTCGTGGCCTCTTCCTCCTCTGGTCTAACTGTGGCCTCTGCCTCTTCTTCTGCTCTCTCTATCTCCTCTGCCTCCTCTCTCTCTCTCTGTGGCCTCTGCCTCCTCTGGTCTCTCTATGGCCTCTGCCTTCTCTTGACTCTCTGCCTCCTCTGCCTTTTCTAGTCTCTCTGCCTCCACTGCTCTCTTTGCCTCTGCCTCCTCTGGTCACTCTGTGGCCTCTCTCTGCCTCCTCTGGTCTCTTTGTGGCCTCTGCCTCCTCTGGTCTGTCTGCCTCCGCTGCTCTAACTGCCTCCTCTGGTCTCTCTGTGGCCTCTGCCTCCTCTGGTCTCTCTGTGGCCTCTGCCTCCTCTGGTCTCTCTGTGGCCTCTACCTCCTCTGGCCTCTCATTGGCCTCTGCCTCCTCTGGACTCTCTGCCTCCTCTGGTCTTTTGTGGCCTCTGCCTTCTCTGGTCTCTCTGCCTCCTCTGCTCCTCTGCTCTCTGCCTCCACTGGTCTCTCAATTGCCTCTGCCTCCTCTGGTCACTCTGTGGCCTCTGCCTCTCCTCTGCCTCCTCTGCTCCTCCTCTGCCTCTCTCCTGGTCTCTCTGCCTCTGCCTCCTCTGGTCCTCTAACTGTCCTCTGGTCTCTCTGCGTCTCTCTGTGGCCTCTGCCTAAACTGCTCTCTCTCTGTCTCTCCTGCCTCTACTGGTCTCTCTGCCCTCTGCTCTGCCTCCTCTCCTCTGCCTCCTCTGGTCTCTCTGTGGCCTCTGCCTCCTCTGGTCTCTCTGCTCTCTGCCTCCTCTGGTCTCTCTGTGGCCTCTCTGCCTCCTCTGGTCTCTCTGTGGCCTCTGCTCTCTGTCTCTCTGGTCTCTGTGGCTCTGCCTCCTCTGGTCTCTCTGTGGCCTCTGCCTCCTCTGGACTCTCTGTCTCCTCTGGTCTTTGTGTGGCCTCTGTCTCCTCTAGTCTCTCTACCTCCCCTGCTTCCTCTGGTCTCTCTGTGTCCTCTGCCTCTCCACTGGTCTCTCTGTGGCCTCTGCCTCCTCTGGTCTTTTGTCTCCTCTGCCTCCTCTAGTCACTGTGTGGCCTCTGCCTCCTTTGGTCTCTCTGCCTTCTCTGCCTCCTCTGCTTTAACTTCCTCCTCTGGTCTCTATGTCTCTCTGCCTCATCTGGTCTCTCTGTGGCCTCTGCCTCCTCTGGTCTCTCTGCATCCTTTGCCTCCACTGGTCTCTATTGCCTCTGCCTCCTCTCTCTGGTCTCTCTGTCTCTCTGCCTCATCTGGTCTCTCTGTGGCCTCTGCATCCTCTGGTCTCTCTGAAGCCTCTGCCTTCTCTGCTCTCTCTGTGGCCTCTGCCTCCACTTGTCTCTCTCTGTGGCATTTGCCTTTTCTGGTCTCTCTGCCTCCTCTGCCTCCTCTGGTCTCTCTGTGACCTCTGCCTCATCTGGTCTCTCTATAGCCTCTGTCTCCTCTGGACTCTCTGCATTCTCTCTGCATCCTCTAGTCTCTCTGTGGCTTTTGCCTCCTCTTCTCTCTCTGTCTTTCTGCCTCCTCTAGTCACTGTGTGGCCTCTGCCTCCTCTGGACTCTTCCTCCTCTAGAGTCTCTGCCTCCTCTGCTTCCTCTCTTCTTCTCTGTCTCTCTGCCTCCTCTGGTCTCTCTGCCTCCTCTGCCTCCTCTGGTCTCTATGTGGCCTCTGCCTCCTCTGGTCTCTCTGTGGCCTCTGACTTCTCTTGTCTCTCTGCCTCCTCTGCCCCTCCTCTGGTCTCTCAATCTCTACTGGTCTCTCCATTGCCTGTGCCTCCTCTGGTCTCTCTGTTGCCTCTGCCTCCTCTGGTCTCTCTGCCTCCTCTGCTTCCTCTTGTCTCTCTGTGGCCTCTGCCTCCTCTGCTCTCTCTGTCTCCCTGCCTCCACTGGTCTCTCTGCCTTCTCTGCCTCCTCTGATCTCTCTACCTCCACTGGTCTCTCTGTGACCTGTGCAATCCTCTGGTCTCTCTGTGGTCTATGCCTCCTCTGGATTCTCTCATGGCCTATGCCTCCACTGGTCTCTCTGTCTCCTCTGCCTCCTTTCATTTCTCTGTGGCCTCTGCATCTTCTGGTCTCTCTGTGGCCTCTGCCTCCTCTGTCTCTCTATTCCTCTGCCTCCTCTGGTCTCTCTGACTGGTCTCTCTGTGGCCTCTGCCTCCTCTGGTCTCTCTTCCTCTCTGACCTCCTCTGGTCTCTCTGTGTCCTCTGTCTCTTCTGGACTCTCTGCCTTCTCTGCATCCTCTAGTCTCTGTGTGGCCTCTGCCTCCTCTTGTCTCTCTGCCTTCTCTGCCTCCTCTGCTCTTCTTCCTGCCTCCTCTGGTCTCTCTGTCTCTCTGCCTCCTCTGGTCTCTCTGTGGCCTCTGCCTCCTCTGGTCTCTCTCTGGTCTCTCCTATCTGCCTCTGCCTCCTCTGGTCTCTCTGTGGCCTCTGCCTCCTCTGGTCTCTCTGTCTCTGCCTCCTCTGATCTCTCTGTGGCCTCTGCCTTCTCTGGTCTCTCTGCCTCCTCTTCCTCCTCTGCTTCCTCTCGTCTCTCTGTGGCCTCTGCCTCCTCTGGTCTCTCTGTCTCCTCTGCCTCCTCTGGTCTCTCTGCCTCCTCTGCTTCCTCTCGTCTCTCTGTGGCCTCTGCCTCCTCTGCTCTCTCTGTGGCCTCTGCCTTCTCTTGTCTCTCTGCCTCCTCTGCCCCTCTGGTCTCTCTGTTTCTACTGGTCTCTCTATTGCCTGTGCCTCCTCTGGTCTCTCTGTTGCCTCTGCCTCATCTGGTCTCTCTGCCTCCTCTGCTTCCTCTCGTCTCTCTGTGGCCTCTGCCTCCTCTGCTTTCTCTGTCTCCCCTGCCTCCACTGGTCTCTCTGTCTCCTCTGCCTCCTCTGCTCTCTCTACCTCCACTGCCTCCTCTGGTCTGTCTGTGTCCTCTGCCTCCTCTCGTCTCTCCGTGGCCTCTGCCTCCTCTGGTCTCTCTGTCTCCTATGCCTCCACTGGTCTCTCAGTGGCCTTTGACTCCACTCGTCTCTCTGTGGCCTCTGTCTCCTCTGCTCTCTCTCTGGCCTCTACCTCCACTAGTCTCTCTGACTTATCTGTCTCCTCTAGACTCTCTGTCGCCTCTTCCTCCTCTGGTCTCTCTGCGGCCTCTGCCTCCTCTAGTCTCTCTGCCTTCTCTGCCTCCTCTTGTCTCTCTGTGGCCTCTGCCTTTACTGGTCTCTCTCTGGCCTCTTCCTCCTCTGGTCTCTCTGCCTCCTCTGCCTCCTCTGGTCTCTCTGTGGCCTCTGACTCCTCTGGACTCTCTGCCTCCTCTGGTCTCTCTGTGACCTCTGCTTCCTCTGGTCTCTCTGTGGCCTCTGCCTCCTCTTGTCTCTCTATTCCTCTATCTCCTCTGGGTTCTCTGTCTTTCTGCCTCCTCTGAACTCTCGGTGGCCTCTTCCCCTCTGGTCTAACTGTGGCCTTTGCCTCTTCTGCGCTCTATATCTCCTCTGCCTCCTCTGGTCTCTCTGTGGCCTCTGCCTCCTCTGGTCTCTCTGTGGCCTCTGCCTTCTCTGGCCTCTCTAGTCTCTCTGCCTCCACTAGTCTCTCTATTGCCTCTGCCTCCTCTGGTCTGTCTGTGGCCTCTGACTCCTCTGGTCTCTTTGTCTCCTATGCCTCCTCTAGTCACTCTGTGGCCTCTGCCTCCTCTGGACTCTCTGCCTCCTCTGGTCTCTCTGTGGCCTCTGCCTCCTCTGGTCTCTCTGCCTCCGCTGCTCTAACTGCCTCCTCTGGTCTCTCTGTGGCCGCTGCCTCCTCTGGTCTCTCTGTGGCATCTGCCTTTTCTGGTCTCTCTGCCTCCTCTGCCTCCTCTGGTCTCTCTGCGGCCTGTGCCTCCTCTGGTCTTTTGTGGCTTCTGCCTCCTCTGGTCTCTCTGTGGCCTCTACCTCCTCTAGCCTCTCTGTGGCCTCTGCCTCCTGTGGACTCTCTATTCCTATAACTCCTCTGGTCTCTCTGTGGCCTCTGTCTCCTTTGGTCTCTCTGCCTCCTCTGCATCCTCTCGTCTCTCTGCCTCCTCTGGGCTCTCTGTCTTTCTGCCTCAACTGAACTCTCGGTGGCCTCTTCCCCTCTGGTCTAACTGTGGCCTCTTCCTCTTCTGCTCTCTCTATCTCCTCTGCCTCCTCTCGTCTCTCTGTGGCCTCTGCCTCCTCTGGTCTCTCTGTGGCCTCTGCCTTCTCTTGACTCTCTGCCTCCTCTGCCTCCTCTAGTCTCTCTGCCTCCACTGCTCTCTTTTTTGCCTCTGCCTACTCTAGTCACTCTGTGGCCTCTGCCTCCTCTTGACTCTCTGCCTCCTCTGGTCTCTTTGTGGCCTCTGCCTCCTCTGGTCTGTCTGCCTCCGCTGCTCTAACTGCCTCCTCTGGTCTCTCTGTGGCCTCTGCCTCCTCTGGTCTTTCTGTGGCCTCTGCCTCCTCTGGTCTCTCTGTGGCCTCTACCTCCTCTGGCCTCTCATTGGCCTCTGCCTCCTCTGGACTCTCTGCCTCCTCTGGTCTTTTGTGGCCTCTGCCTTCTATGGTCTCTCTGCCTCCTCTGCTCCCTCTGCTCTCTGCCTCCACTGGTCTCTCAATTGCCTCTGCCTCCTCTGGTCACTCTGTGGCCTCTGCCTCCTCTGGTCTCTTTGTCTCCTCTGCCTCCTCTAGTCACTCTGTGGGCCCTGCCTCCTTTGGTCTCTCTGTCTCCTCTGCCTCCTCTCCTCTAACTGCCTCGTCTGGTCTCTCTGCCTCCTCTGCTTCCTCTCGTCTCTCTGTGGCCTCTGCCTAAACTGCTCTCTCTGTCTCCCCTGCCTCTACTGGTCTCTCTGCCTTCTCTGCCTCCTCTGCTCTCTCTACCTCCATTGGTCTCTCTGTGGCCTCTGCCTCTTGTGGTCTCTCTGTGGCCTCTGCCTTCTCTCGTCTCTCTGTGGCTACTGCCTACTCTGGTCTCTCTGTGGCATCTGCCTTTTCTGGTCTCTCTGCCTCTTCTGGTCTCTCTGTGGCCTCTGCCTCTTCTGGTCTCTCTGTGGCCTCTGCCTCCTCTGGATTCTCTGTATCCTCTGGTCTTTGTGTGGCCTCTGTCTCCTCTAGTCTCTCTACCTCCCCTGCTTCCTCTCGTCTCTGTGTCCTCTGCCTCCACTGGTCTCTCTGTGGCCTCTGCCTCCTCTGGTCTTTTGTCTCCTCTGCCTCCTCTAGTCACTGTGTGGCCTCTGCCTCCTTTGGTCTCTCTGCCTTCTCTGCCTCCTCTGCTTTAACTTCCTCCTCTGGTCTCTCTGTCTCTCTGCCTCATCTGGTCTCTCTGTGGCCTCTGCCTCCTCTGGTCTCTCTGCTTCCTTTGCCTCCACTGGTCTCTCTATTGCATCTGCCTCCTCTGGTCTCTCTATAGCCTCTGTCTCCTCTGGACTCTCTGCCTTCTCTGCATCCTCTAGTCTCTCTGTGGCTTTTGCCTCCTCTTGTCTCTCTGTCTTTCTGCCTCCTCTAGTCACCGTGTGGCCTCTGCCTCCTCTGGACTCTCTGCCTCCTCTAGTCTTTCTGTGACACTTTCTCCTCTAGAGTCTCTGCCTCCCCTGCTTCCTCTCGTCTCTCTGTCTCGTCTGCCTCCTCTGGTCTCTCTGCCTCCTCTGCCTCCTCTGGTCTCTATGTGGCCTCTGCCTCCTCTGGTCTCTCTGTGACCTCTGACTTCTCTTGTCTCTCTGCCTCCTCTGCCCCTCTGGTCTCTCAATCTCTACTGGTCTCTCTATTGCCTGTGCCTCCTCTGGTCTCTCTGTTGCCTCTGCCTCCTCTGGTCTCTCTTCCTCCTCTGCTTCCTCTCGTCTCTCTGTGGCCTCTGCCTCCTCTGCTCTCTCTGTCTCCCCTGCCTCCACTGGTCTCTCTGCCTTCTCTGCCTCCTCTGATCTCTCTACCTCCACTGGTCTCTCTGTGACCTCTGCAATCCTCTGGTCTCTCTGTGGCCTATGCCTCCTCTAGATTCTCTCATGGCCTATGCCTCCACTGGTCTCTCTGTCTCCTCTGCCTCCTTTCATCTCTCTGTGGCCTCTGCATCTTCTGGTCTCTCTGTGGCCTCTGCCTCCTCTTGTCTCTCTATTCCTCTGCCTCCTCTGGTCTCTCTGTGGCCTCTGCATCTTCTGGTCTCTCTGTGGCCTCTGCCTCCTCTTGTCTCTCTTTTCCTCTACCTCCTCTGGTCTCTCTGTGTCCTCTGTCTCCTCTGGACTCTCTGCCTTCTCTGCATCCTCTAGTCTCTCTGTGGCCTTTGCCTCCTCTTGTCTCTCTGTCTTTCTGCCTCCTCTGAACTCTTGGTGGTCTCTGCCTCCTCTGGTCTCTCTGCCTCCTCTGCCTCCTCTGGTCTCTCTGTGGCCTCTGCCTCTTCTGGTCTCTCTCTGGCCTCTGCCTTCTATTGTCTGTCTGCCTCCTATGCCCCATCTGGTCTCTCTGACTCCACTGGTCTCTCTATTGCCTCTGCCTCCTCTGGACTGTATGCCTCCTCTGATCTATTTGTGGCCTCTGCCTCCTCTGGTCTCTCTTCCTCCTCTTCCTCCTCTGCTTCCTCTCGTCTCTCTGTGGCCTCTGCCTCCTCTGGTCTCTCTGTCTCCTCTGCCTCCTCTGGTCTCTCTGCCTCCTCTGCTTCCTCTCGTCTCTCTGTGGCCTCTGCCTCCTCTGCTCTCTCTCTCTCCCCTGCCTCCACTGGTCTCTCTGCCTTCTCTGCCTCCTCTGCTCTCTCTACCTCCACTGGTCTCTCTGTGACCTCTGCAATCCTCTAGTCTCTCTGTGGCCTATGCCTCCTCTGGATTCTCTCATGGCCTCTGCCTCCTCTAGACTCTCTGCCTCCCCTGCTTTCTCTCGTCTCTCTGTGGCCTATGCCTCCTCTGGTCTCTCTGCCTCCTCTGCCTCCTCTGGATTCTCTGTGGCCTCTGCCTCCTCTGGTCTCTCTGTGGCCTCTGTCTTCTCTTGTCTCTCTGCCTCCTCTGCCCCCTTCTGGTCTCTCTGTCTCTACTGGTCTCTCTATTGCCTGTGCCTCCTCTGGTCTCTCTGTGGCCTCTGCCTCCTCTGCTCTCTCTGTCTCCCCTGCCTCCACTGGTCTCTCTGCCTTCTCTGCCTCCTCTGCTCTCTCTACCTCCACTGGTCTCTCTGTGACCTCTGCAATCCTCTGGTCTCTCTGTGGCCTATGCCTCCTCTGGTCTCTCTGCCGTCTCTGCCTCCTCTGGTCTCTCTGGCCTCTGCCTCCTCTGGTCTCTCTGTGGCCTCTGCCTTCTCTGATATCTCTGTGGCCGCTGCCTCCTGGTCTCTCTGTGTCATCTGCCTTTTCTTTTCTCTCTGCCTCCTCTGCCTCCTCTGGTCTCTCTATGGCCTCTGCCTCCTCTGGACTCTCTGCCTCCTCTGGTCTTTCTGTGGCCTCTGCCTCCTCTGGTCTCTCTGCCTAATCTGCTTCCTCTGGTCTCTCTACCTCCTCTGCCTCCTCTGGTCTGTCTGTGTCCTCTGCCTCCTCTGGTCTCTCTGTGGCCTCTGTCTCTTCTGGTCTCTCTGTCTCTCCTATGCCTCCACTCGTCTCTCTGTGGCCTCTGCCTCCTCTGCTCTTTCTCTGGCCTCTTCCTCCACTAGTCTCTCTGACTTATCTGTCTCCTCTAATCTCTCTGTCGCCTCTCCCTCCTCTGGTCTCTCTGTGGCCTCTGCCTCCTCTAATCTCTCTGCCTTCTCTGCCTCCTTTAGTTTCTCTATGGCCTCTGCCTTTACTGGACTCTCTGTGACTTATGCCTCCTCTAGTCTCTCTCTGGCCTCTGCCTCCTCTGGTCTCTCTGCCTCCTCTGCCCTCTCTGCTCTCTCTGTGGCTTCTGACTCATCTGGACTCTCTGCCTCCTCTGGTCTTTATGTGGCCTCTGCTTCCTATAGTCTCCCTGCCCGTTGCCTCCTCTGAACTCTCGGTGGCCTCTGGCTTCTCTGGTCTCTCTGCCCCATTGCCTCCTCTGGTTACTCTGTTGCCTATGCCTCCTCTGGTCTCTCTGCGGCCTCGGCCTCCTCTGGTCTCTCTGTGAACTTTGCCTCGTCTGATCTCGCTGTGGCCTCTGCCTCCTCTCGTCTCTCTGTGTCGCCTGCCTCCACTGGTCTCTCTGCCTTCTCTGCCTCCTCTGGTCTCTCTACCTCCACTGGTCTCTCTGTGAACTCTGCCTCCTCTGGTCTCTCTGTGGCCTATGCCTCCTCTGGATTCTCTGTGGCCTCTGCCTCCTCTGGTCTCTCTGTCTTCTATGCCTCCACTCGTCTCTCTGTGGCCTCTGCCTCCTCTGCTCTCTCTCTGGCCTCTAGCTCCACTAGTCTCTCTGACTTATCTGTCTCCTCTAGTCTCTCTGTCGCCTCTTCCTCCTCTGGTCTCTCTGTGGCATCTGCCTCCTCTATTCTCTATGCCTTCTCTGCCTCCTCTTGTCTCTCTGTGGCCTCTGCCTTTACTGGACTCTCTGTGGCCTCTGCCTCCACTGGTCTCTCTGTCACTTATGCCTCCTCTGGTCTCTCTCTGGCCTCTGCCTCCTCTGGTCTCTCTGCCTCCTCTGCCTCCTCTGGTCTCTCTGTGGCCTATGCCTCCTCTGGATTCTCTGTGGCCTCTGCCTCCTCTTTTATCTCTGTAGCCTCTGCCTCCTCTGGTCTCTCTGTGGCCTCTGCCTCCTCTTGTCTCTCTATTCCTCTATCTCCTCTGGTCTCTCTGTCTTTCTGCCCCTCTGAACTCTCGGTGGCCTCTTCCCCTATGGTCTAACTGTGGCCTTTGCTCTCTCTCTGGCCTCTCTAGCTCTCTCTCTGCCTCCACTAGTGTCTCTATTGCCTCTGCCTCCTCTGGTCTGTCTGTGGCCTCTGACTCTTCTGGTCTCTTTCTCTCCTCTGCCTCCTCTAGTCACTCTGTGGCCTCTGCCTCCTCTGGACTCTCTGCCTCCTCTGGTCTCTCTTTGGCATCTGCCTCCTTTGGTCTCTCTGCCTCCGCTGCTCTAACTGCCTCCTCTGGTCTCTCTGTGGCCGCTGCCCCCTCTGGTCTCTCTATGGCATCTGCCTTTTCTGGTCTCTCTGCCTCCTCTGCCTCCTCTGGTCTCTCTGTGGCCTCTGCCTCCTCTGGTCTTTTTGTGGCCTCTGCCTCCTCTGGTCTCTCTTTGGCCTCTACCTCCTCTAGCCTCTCTGTGGCCTCGGCCTCCTCTGGACTCTCTATTCCTCTATCTCCTCTGGTCTCTCTGTGGCCTCTGTCTCCTTTGGTCTCTCTGCCTCCTCTGCATCCTCTCGTCTCTCTGCCTCCTCTTGGCTCTCTGTCTTTCTGCCTCCTCTGAACTCTCGGTGGCCTCTTCCCCCTCTGGTCTACTGTGGCCTCTTCCTCTTCTGCTCTCTCTCTATCTCCTCTGCCTCCTCTCGTCTCTCTGTGGCCTCTGCCTTCTCTTGACTCTCTGCCTCCTCTGACCCCTCTAGTCTCTCTGCCTCCACTGCTCTCTTTTTTGCCTCTGCCTCCTCTAGTCACTCTGTGGCCTCTGCCTCCTCTGGACTCTCTGCCTCCTCTGGTCTCTTTGTGGCCTCTGCCTCCTCTGGTCTCTCTGCCTCCGCTGCTGTAACTGCCTCCTCTTGTCTCTCTGTGGCCTCTGCCTCCTTTGGTCTATCTGTGGCCTCTGCCTCCTCTGGTTTCTCTGTGGCCTCTATCTGCTCTGGCCTCTCTGTGGCCTCTGCCTCCTCTGGACTCTCTGCCTCCTCTGGTCTTTTGTGGCCTCTGCCTCCTCTGGTCTCTCTGCCTCCTCTGCTCCCTCTGCTCTCTGCCTCCACTGGTCTCTCAATTGCCTCTGCCTCCTCTGGTCTCTTTGTCTCCTCTGCCTCCTCTAGTCACTCTGTGACCTCTGCCTCTTCTGGTCTCTCTGTGGCCTCTGCCTCCTCTGGACTCTCTGCCTCCTCTAGTCTTTCTGTGGCCTCTGCCTCCTCTAGACTCTCTGCCTCCCATGCATCCTCGTCTCTCTGTCGTCTGCCTCCTCTGGTCTCTCTGCCTCCTCTGCCTCCTCTGGTCTCTCTGTGGCCTCTGTCTTCTCTTGTCTCTCTGCCTCCTCTGCCCCCTCTGGTCTCTCTGTTTCTACTGGTCTCTCTATTGCCTGTGCCTCCTCTGGTCTCTCTGTTGCCTCTGCCTCATCTCGTCTCTCTGCCTCCTCTGCTTCCTCTCTCGTCTCTCTGTGGCCTCTGCCTCCTCTGCTTTCTCTGTCTCCCCTGCCTCCTCTCGTCTCTCTGTGGCCTCTGTCTCCTCTGGTCTCTCTGTCTCCTATGCCTCCACTGGTCTCTCAGTGGCCTTTGACTCCACTCGTCTCTCTGTGGCCTCTGTCTCCTCTGCTCTCTCTCTGGCCTCTACCTCCACTAGTCTCTCTGACTTATCTGTCTCCTCTAGACTCTCTGTCGCCTCTTCCTCCTCTGGTCTCTCTGCGGCCTCTGCCTGCTCTAGTCTCTCTGCCTTCTCTGCCTCCTCTTGTCTCTCTGTGGCCTCTGCCTTTACTGGTCTCTCTCTGGCCTCTGCCTCCTCTGGTCTCTCTGCCTCCTCTGCCTCCTCTGGTCTCTCTGTGGCCTCTGACTCCTCTGGACTCTCTGCCTCCTCTGGTCACTCTGTGACCTCTGCTTCCTCTGGTCTCTCTGTGGCCTCTGCCTCCTCTTGTCTCTCTATTCCTCTATCTCCTCTGGGTTCTCTGTCTTTCTGCCTCCTCTGAACTCTCGGTGGCCTCTTCCTCTGGTCTAACTGTGGCCTTTGCCTCTTCTGCGCTCTATATCTCCTCTGCCTCCTCTGGTCTCTCTGTGGCCTCTGCCTCCTCTGGTCTCTCTGTGGCCTCTGCCTCCTCTGGCCTCTCTAGTCTCTCTGCCTCCAATAGTCTCTCTATTGCCTCTGCCTCCTCTGGTCTGTCTGTGGCCTCTGACTCCTCTGGTCTCTTTGTCTCCTATGCCTCCTCTAGTCACTCTGTGGCCTCTGCCTCCTCTGGACTCTCTGCCTCCTCTGGTCTCTCTGTGGCCTCTGCCTCCTCTGGTCTCTCTGCCTCCGCTGCTCTAACTGCCTCCTCTGGTCTCTCTGTGGCCGCTGCCTCCTCTGGTCTCTCTGTGGCATCTGCCTTTTCTGGTCTCTCTGCCTCCTCTGCCTCTTCTGGTCTCTCTGTGGCCTCTGCCTCCTCTGGTCTTTTTGTGGCTTCTGCCTCCTCTGGTCTCTCTGTGGCCTCTACCTCCTCTAGCCTCTCTGTGGCCTCTGCCTCCTGTGGACTCTCTATTCCTATAACTCCTCTGGTCTCTCTGTGGCCTCTGTCTCCTTTGGTCTCTCTGCCTCCTCTGCATCCTCTCGTCTCTCTGCCTCCTCTGGGCTCTCTGTCTTTCTGCCTCAACTGAACTCTCGGTGGCCTCTTCCCCCTCTGGTCTAACTGTGGCCTCTTCCTCTTCTGCTCTCTCTATCTCCTCTGCCTCCTCTCGTCTCTCTGTGGCCTCTGCCTCCTCTGGTCTCTCTGTGGCCTCTGCCTTCTCTTGACTCTCTGCCTCCTCTGCCTCCTCTAGTCTCTCTGCCTCCACTGCTCTCTTTTTTGCCTCTGCCTCCTCTAGTCACTCTGTGGCCTCTGCCTCCTCTTGACTCTCTGCCTCCTCTGGTCTCTTTGTGGCCTCTGCCTCCTCTGGTCTGTCTGCCTCCGCTGCTCTAACTGCCTCCTCTGGTCTCTCTGTGGCCTCTGCCTCCTCTGGTCTTTCTGTGGCCTCTGCCTCCTCTGGTCTCTCTGTGGCCTCTACCTCCTCTGGCCTCTCATTGGCCTCTGCCTCCTCTGGACTCTCTGCCTCCTCTGGTCTTTTGTGGCCTCTGCCTTCTATGGTCTCTCTGCCTCCTCTGCTCCCTCTGCTCTCTGCCTCCACTGGTCTCTCAATTGCCTCTGCCTCCTCTGGTCACTCTGTGGCCTCTGCCTCCTCTGGTCTCTTTGTCTCCTCTGCCTCCTCTAGTCACTCTGTGGGCTCTGCCTCCTTTGGTCTCTCTGTCTCCTCTGCCTCCTCCTCCTCTAACTGCCTCGTCTGGTCTCTCTGCCTCCTCTGCTTCCTCTCGTCTCTCTGTGGCCTCTGCCTAAACTGCTCTCTCTGTCTCCCCTGCCTCTACTGGTCTCTCTGCCTTCTCTGCCTCCTCTGCTCTCTCTACCTCCATTGGTCTCTCTGTGGCCTCTGCCTCTTGTGGTCTCTCTGTGGCCTCTGCCTTCTCTGGTCTCTCTGTGGCCACTGCCTCCTCTGGTCTCTCTGTGGCATCTGCCTTTTCTGGTCTCTCTGCCTCTTCTGGTCTCTCTGTGGCCTCTGCCTCTTCTGGTCTCTCTGTGGCCTCTGCCTCCTCTGGATTCTCTGTCTCCTCTGGTCTTTGTGTGGCCTCTGTCTCCTCTAGTCTCTCTACCTCCCCTGCTTCCTCTCGTCTCTCTGTGTCCTCTGCCTCCACTGGTCTCTCTGTGGCCTCTGCCTCCTCTGGTCTTTTTGTCTCCTCTGCCTCCTCTAGTCACTGTGTGGCCTCTGCCTCCTTTGGTCTCTCTGCCATCTCTGCCTCCTCTGCTTTAACTTCCTCCTCTGGTCTCTCTGTCTCTCTGCCTCATCTGGTCTCTCTGTGGCCTCTGCCTCCTCTGGTCTCTCTGCTTCCTTTGCCTCCACTGGTCTCTCTATTGCCTCTGCCTCCTCTGGTCTCTCTGTGGCCTATGCCTCCTCTGGTCTCTCTGTCTCTCTGCCTCATCTGGTCTCTCTGTGGCCTCTGCATCCTCTGGTCTCTCTGAAGCCTCTGCCTTCTCTGCTCTCTCTGTGGCGCTGCCTCACTTGTCTCTCTGTGGCATTTGCCTTTTCTGGTCTCTCTGCCTCCTCTGCCTCCTCTGGTCTGTCTGTGACCTCTGCCTCATCTGGTCTCTCTATAGCCTCTGTCTCCTCTGGACTCTCTGCCTTCTCTGCATCCTCTAGTCTCTCTGTGGCTTTTGCCTCCTCTTGTCTCTCTGTCTTTCTGCCTCCTCTAGTCACCGTGTGGCCTCTGCCTCCTCTGGACTCTCTGCCTCCTCTAGTCTTTCTGTGACACTTCCTCCTCTAGAGTCTCTGCCTCCCCTGCTTCCTCTCGTCTCTCTGTCTCGTCTGCCTCCTCTGGTCTCTCTGCCTCCTCTGCCTCCTCTGGTCTCTATGTGGCCTCTGCCTCCTCTGGTCTCTCTGTGGCCTCTGACTTCTCTTGTCTCTCTGCCTCCTCTGCCCCCTCTGGTCTCTCAATCTCTACTGGTCTCTCTATTGCCTGTGCCTCCTCTGGTCTCTCTGTTGCCTCTGCCTCCTCTGGTCTCTCTGCCTCCTCTGCTTCCTCTCGTCTCTCTGTGGCCTCTTCCTCCTCTGCTCTCTCTGTCTCCCCTGCCTCCACTGGTCTCTCTGCCTTATCTGCCTCCTCTGATCTCTCTACCTCCACTGGTCTCTCTGTGACCTCTGCAATCCTCTGGTCTCTCTGTGGCCTATGCCTCCTCTGGATTCTCTCATGGACTATGCCTCCACTGGTCTCTCTGTCTCCTCTGCCTCCTTTCATCTCTCTGTGGCCTCTGCATCTTCTGGTCTCTCTGTGGCCTCTGCCTCCTCTTGTCTCTCTATTCCTCTGCCTCCTCTGGTCTCTCTGTGGCCTCTGCATCTTCTGGTCTCTCTGTGGCCTCTGCCTCCTCTTGTCTCTCTTTTCCTCTACCTCCTCTGGTCTCTCTGTGTCCTCTGTCTCCTCTGGACTCTCTGCCTTCTCTGCATCCTCTAGTCTCTCTGTGGCCTTTGCCTCCTCTTGTCTCTCTGTCTTTCTGCCTCCTCTGAACTCTTGGTGGTCTCTGCCTGCTCTTGTCTCTCTGCCTCCTCTGCCTCCTCTGGTCTCTCTGTGGCCTCTGCCTCCTCTGGTCTCTCTCTGGCCTCTGCCTTCTATTGTCTGTCTGCCTCCTATGCCCCATCTGGTCTCTCTGATTCCACTGGTCTCTCTATTGCTTCTGCCTCCTCTGGACTGTATGCCTCCTCTGATCTATTTGTGGCCTCTGCCTCCTCTGGTCTCTCTGCCTCCTCTTCCTCCTCTGCTTCCTCTCGTCTCTCTGTGGCCTCTGCCTCCTCTGGTCTCTCTGTCTCCTCTGCCTCCTCTGGTCTCTCTGCCTCCTCTGCTTCCTCTCGTCTCTCTGTGGCCTCTGCCTCCTCTGCTCTCTCTCTCCCCTGCCTCCACTGGTCTCTCTGCTCTCTCTACCTCCACTGGTCTCTCTGTGACCTCTGCAATCCTCTAGTCTCTCTGTGGCCTATGCCTCCTCTGGATTCTCTCATGGCCTCTGCCTCCTCTAGACTCTCTGCCTCCCCTGCTTTCTCTCGTCTCTCTGTCTCGTCTGCCTCCTCTGGTCTCTCTGCCTCCTCTGCCTCCTCTGGATTCTCTGTGGCCTCTGCCTCCTCTGGTCTCTCTGTGGCCTCTGTCTTCTCTTGTCTCTCTGCCTCCTCTGCCCCTCTGGTCTCTCTGTCTCTACTGGTCTCTCTATTGCCTGTGCCTCCTCTGGTCTCTCTGTGGCCTCTGCCTCCTCTGCTCTCTCTGTCTCCTGCCTCCACTGGTCTCTCTGCCTTCTCTGCCTCCTCTGCTCTCTCTACCTCCACTGGTCTCTCTGTGACCTCTGCAATCCTCTGGTCTCTCTGTGGCCTATGCCTCCTCTGGTCTCTCTGCGGCCTCTGCCTCCTCTGGTCTCTCTGTGAACTCTGCCTCCTCTGGTCTCTGTGTGGCCTCTGCCTCCACTGTTCTCTCTGTCTCCCCTGCCTCCTTTCGTCTCTTTGTGGCCTCTGCATCTTCTGGTCTCTCTGTGGCCTCTGCCTCCTCTTGTCTCTCTATTCCTCTGCCTCCTTTGGTCTCTCTGTGGCCTCTGCATCTTCTGGTCTCTCTGTGGCCTTTGCCTCCTCTTGTCTCTCTGTCTTTCTGCCTCCTCTGAACTCTTGGTGGCCTCTGCCTTCTCTGGTCTCTCTGCCTCCTCTGCCTCCTCTGGTCTCTCTGTGGCCTCTGCCTCCTCTGGTCTCTCTCTGGCCTCTGCCTTCTATTGTCTGTCTGCCTCCTATGCCCCATCTGGTCTCTCTGACTCCACTGGTCTCTATATTGCCTCTGCCTCCTCTGGACTGTCTGCCTCCTCATATCTATTTGTGGCCTCTGCCTCCTCTGGTCTCTCTGCCTCCTCTGCCTCCTCTGCTTCCTCTCGTCTCTCTGTGGCCTCTGCCTCCTCTGGTCTCTCTGTCTCCTCTTCCTCCTCTTGTCTCTCTGACTCCTCTGCCTCCTCTGGTCTCTCTGTGGCCTCTGCCTCCTCTGTTCTCTCTGTGGCCTCTGCCTTCTCTTTTCTCTCTGTCTCCTCTGTCCCCTCTGGTCTCTCTGCCTCCACTGGTCTCTCTATTGCCTCTGCCTCCTCTCGTCTCTCTGTGGCCTCTGCCTCCTCTGGTCTCTCTTTGTCTCCTCTGCCTCCTCTAGTCACTCTGTGGCCTCTGCCTCCTCTGGTCTCTTTGTGTCCTCTGCCTCCACTGGTCTCTCTGCCTTCTCTGCCTCCTCTGCTCTCTCTACCTCCACTGGTCTCTCTGTGACCTCTGCAATCCTCTGGTCTCTCTGTGGCCTATGTCTCTTTTGGATTCTCTGTGGCCTCTGCCTCCTCTGGTTTCTCTGTCTCTTCTGCCTCCTCTCGTCTCTCTGTGGCCTCTGCCTCTTCTGGTCTCTCTGTGGTCTCTGCCTCCTTTTGTCTCTCTATTCCTCTGCCTCCTCTGGTCTCTCTGTGGCCTCGTTCTCCTCTGCTCTCTCTGCCTCCTCTGCATCCTCTTGTCTCTCTGCCTCCTCTGGTCTCTCTGTCTTTCTGCCTCCTCTGAACTCTCGGTGCCCTCTGCCCCTCTGGTCTCACTGTGGCCTCTGCCTCCTCTGCTCTCTCTGACTCCTTTGCCTCCTCTGGTCTCTCTGTGGCCTCTGCCTCCTCTGGTCTCTCTGTGGCCGCTGCCTTCTCTTGTCTGTCTGCCTCTTATGCCCCCTCTGGTCTCTCTGCCTCCATTGGTCTCTCTATTACCTCTGCCTCCTCTGGTCTCTCTGTGGCCTCTGCCTCCTCTGGTCTCTCTGTCTTTCTGCCTTCTCTGAACTCTCGGTGGCCTCTGCCCCTCTGGTCTCACTGTGGCCTCTGCCTCCTCTGCTCTCTCAGACTCCTTTGCCTCCTCTGGTCTCTCTGTGGCCTCTGCCTCCTCTGGTCTCTCTGTGGCGCTGCCTTCTCTTGTCTGTCTGCCTCCTATGCCCCCTCTGGTCTCTCTGCCTCCACTGGTCTCTCTATTGCCTCTGCCTCCTCTGGTCTCTCTCTGGCATATGCCTCCTCGGGTCTCTTTGTCTCCTCTGCCTCCTCTAGTCACTCTGTGGCCTCTGCCTCCTCTGGTCTCTCTGCCTCCTCTGCCTCCTCTGCTCTTACTGCCTCTTTTGGTCTCTCTCTCTCTCTCTGCCTCCTCTGGTCTCTCTGTGGCCTCAGCCTCGTCTGGTCTCTCTGTGGCCTCTGCCTTCTCTGGTCTCTATTTGGCCACTGCCTACTCTGGTCTCTCTGAGGCATCTGCCTTTTCTGGTCTGTCTGCCTCCTCTGCCTCCCCTGGTCTCTCTGTGGCCTCTGCCTTCTCTGGTCTCTATCTAGCCACTGCCTACTCTGTTCTCTCTGAGGCATCTGCCTTTTCTGGTCTGTCTGTGTCCTCTGCCTCCTCTAGTCTCTCTGTGGCCTCTGCCTCCTCTGGTCTGTCTGTGTCCTCTGCCTCCTCTGGTCTCTCTGTGGCCTTTGCCTCCTCTTGTCTCTCTGTCTCTTCTGCCTCCACTGGTCTCTCTGTGGCCTCTGGCATTTAGACATTTAGGTTTATCTGTCCAGTAGGAACTACAATGTTGTAAGAAAAGGCCGTTCTGAGAAAAGCCTTTCAGTCTCCACTCTCCATTAGTGGAGCTGGATTCACAGCTCAGTGAGACTTTGTCAGACGTGAAGTGCTGTGATCTGTCAGGACTCACTGTGAGAGACACTGGGGACTCAACATCTGCAAAACAACAAGTGCATAAATAATGAAGAATGAAAATAACATAAACACTTCCAGTTTCTAAATATCTCTGAATGATTAGCAATAAATAAAGATCCTACCTTTAGTCCAGACAAACTTGGGCTGACTGTATTCAGAGTAAAACAGAGGGCGTCCTCGTCCTGCTCTACACACAAACCCTGCTGTGTTGGTCTGGTGCTGAACGCTGAAGGAGTCCTGTTCAGTCCCATTACTGTGACCTGGGAGCAGCTCATATCTGTAAGAGTCTGATGAATGAGGAACAGCCTTGTACCAGTAAAAGGTCCATCCTGCAGACGTCTGTTTAACACCACAGCTCAGAGAGACAGAGACTCCAGGATTCAGCCATGACGGAGACACAGACAGGACAGGCTGGAGTTTACCTGTTTGAACACTCATTAGATATCATTTGTCTTATTGTGTTTTTAAATTGTCAGTGTAATAATGTAATAATGAATAATGTGAGATGAAACCTACTGTTGGACACATGTAATGTAACCTGGCTGCTCCATTCAGTTGCTTTATGTTGGTCATGTCTCATTATTCCTCTGCAGCTGTATTTGCCACTGTTCCTGAAGCAGCAGCACTTATTATCATTATTTTATCTTCTTTATTAGAAAAGCTCACACCAGATTTGTTCCATTCATACGTCCACTCAGTGTCTGCTCCGTGTATTTCACATCTGAGAGTGACCTGCTCTCCTGGGAATATCTCAGGCCACTTTGGCTCCAGAGACACAGCAGCTGTGTCAGAGACTGATCAGAACCAACACAGTTACAAACAAGACTGGAACAATATGAATAAATGTTTTATTAATTTAGCTTTGAAGATATTAAAGACTGATATGTTTCTAGTGATGTTTACAGATGATACAGACAAACTCACCAACAGCATTAAGTCTGAAGGACTGACTGTCCTCAGTGAAATAAAGTGGGTCTCCTCTTCCTGCTCTGCACCAGTACACTCCTCCCACTGAGACACTTATTTGTTGTTGATCAGAAGAACCTTTGAATAACTCTGTGTCTCTGAACCAGTAATATTTCCAACCAGATGAAGCTGGAGTCACAGAGCAGCTCAGAGTCACTCTGCCTCCAGACTGAACCTCTGTCTCACCAGTCACTGTGGCCTTTGGCTTTTCTGTGGATCAGAGTGGAAATGTATATAAATAACTTACTTGATATTGAACATAAAAGTTGTCCAGACTCACTCAGTATGTTCAGTCTGGTCCCTCTGCTCCACAGTGTTGTGAGATCTGGAGCTCTTTCTCCTCTACATCTGTAGTGTCCACTGTCAGACTCAGAAACTCTGGAGATTGTATATTCTTTTGTTGTTTGATGTAGGACTGAACCGGTCCTGCTCCACTGATACGTCCACTCAGTGTTTCCTCTGTCCTCAATCTCACATCTGAGAGTGAGACTGTCTCAGAAAAGATCTCAGACCAGTTTGGATTCAGACTCACTGTGGGTTCTGTCAACATCAAATGTAATATTTAACATAATATAATTTCATTTTAAACCCATGTCAAACCCTCTTAACGTCCTCCAGACCAGCATCATGACTGTTATCAGTGATTAAGACACTGAGGCCTCTGTTGTGCCAGGACATTTTGTCAAAATTAACCAGTTCTCAACCTGAACAGACAAATCTGACTCAAATCCCCTTCAAACAGATAATGTCAGGTCCTGCTCAAACAGACTTGAAACTTGCAGTGTTCAATGATTTAATAACTTCAAATAAGCTTGATGTTTTTAACAGAAGCATGGTTAGATGACAGGAAATGCAGTCCTTATTTAATCCACTCTATCTGATTTTACATTCGTATCAAAAATACAGGAAAACAAAAGGAGGTGGTGTATGTTCCTTTCTTAGGGATAATATTCTCATCCAGAAGCTGTCACTTGGGGAGTTTTTATTATTTACATTTAGATTTATTCATTTAGCTGACTTCTATCCAAAGCAACTTTCATTATTCTACAGTAATTACCAGTTTTACAGCCACTAGGTGGGTTAAGTGTCTTGCCCAAGGACACAACGACAGTATGAGCTGTGAAGAGAGTGGGAATCGAACCCCTACCTTCCGGTTGAAGGACGGCTGCTCTACCCACTGAGCTACTGCTGCCCCATTTGAATATGTGTCATTCAAAATGAAGTTCAAGTTTTCTTCATCTATAATGTAGTTCTTTACAAACACTGTCATGATTTTATTGATGAGTTACTGAAATGCTTTCGTTTGTCTGCACAGAAATTGAACAAATAGTCATAGCAGGTGATTTTAAAATTTGTGTGGATAATGTTTGTATCAGGAATGTATCAAAACTTTCTGCTGTTCTTGATACTTATGGGCTGTATCTTCCGATCATAATGCAGGTGTCAGGGCGAGAAAGAAGCTCATTAAGGGGTGTGTCCAAATCCAACTTGTTCTGATTTTTCGGTTGAAGACGAAGGGATAAATAGGCGGGACTTGAGTCGGCACAGGTTCATCTTTTTAATATTGGATGAGCAGAATATTAGTAAATACTAATCATTCAGTTAAGCTTAAACATATTGAAAAAAGTTAAAGCAAATGCATCTGGACTTAGTTTTCAAGCTAAAGAGGTTTTATCTTTTTCCATTTCTGAGTCCAGCTGATACAGAGCTGAGCTTTATCTCTAGAGGAGGGCTTTGACCTGAAACTAACTCTGATTGGACCAGGCTGTTCTGGTCTCAGAGTCATTAGGGCAGTGTGACTCCTGATGTGAGTCGTTAGTGTTAGTGGAGTCGTTGTCCTTCTAGAGTGAACCTGTTTTGATGTAGGTTTCAGAACACTGTTGTAAACAGCTGGCAGGTGAAAACAGAGACCTGCTCCTCTGAGCGCAGACTCAGCTCCACCAGAGTTCACACAGAAGAGCTGAGTCTCACTGAACAGAGAAGAAAGTCCTCCATTATCACCTGCCAGCTTTTTACAACTGTGTTCTGAAACCTACATCAAAACAGTTTCACTCTAGTGCAGGGGTCGGCAACATGCGGCTCTGGAGCAGCATGCGGCTCTTTCATCCCTCTGATGCGGCTCCTGTGGCTTTTAAAAATAATTAATGAGTATTTAATTATTGTGTTTTATTTTAGATCGTTCGTTTTTATGTTGTCGCTGTTACCGTGCGCCACTAATGCTAATGTGCAACACCCGCCAGTGCGCAATTTTTTTTAACTTTTTGAGTCCCAGGTAGGCCATCTATGGAGAATTGTAAGAAGTATGCTTATTGTGTAATGAGGAGATATGCAGGTGTTTTCCAACTTAAACTTTATTAAAGCAAACATCTCACGCCTCACAGATGACAGCTTACGATCCTGTGTAAAGAAGAAGGTGTCGGCACAGCCCTGAGACAAGACTGAAATAATCATCTTTGGAAGAGAAACAAAGAGAAAGTGTCAGCAGTCACCTCCAATCTCTTTCTCTAAAATCTAAAAAACAAGTTAGAAATCTAGGTGTCATTATGGACTCAGACTTGAATTTCCACGTCACATTAAGTCCATTACATCATAAGCATTTTATCACCTTAAAAACATTTCCAGAGTCAAAGGGATAATGTCTAAAGCAGACTTAGAGAAACTTATTCATGCTTTTATCTGCAGCAGGTTATATTACTGTAACGGCTGCTCACTGGTCTCTCAAAACGAGGGTTAAGACAGCTGCAGCTTATTCAGAACTGCTGCTCGGGTTCTAACCAAAACCAGGAAGTACGACCACATCAGTCCAGTTTTAAAATCTCTGCACTGGCTTCCTGTTGCTCAGAGAATAGACTTTAAAACGTTAAAAGTCTCTAAATGGTATAACACCAGAATATATTTCTGAAATGCTAGTTCCTTCTGAACCTTCTGGGACTCGGAGAACATCTGTGACATGCCTCCTGCTCGTGCCTTATATAGCCATAATATTTAGTACCTTTTATAATAACTGTAATTGTTTTATCTTTGCAAATAAATGTCATACTTCAGTTTAATAAACAAAACAATCACAAAGAACAGCAGTGAAATAAAAAAATCAGAAAAAAGTATAATATACACCAACTTTTTAAAACTGTTTGTTTTTAAATGTAATAAATGTAATAAAAGTAATAAATGTAATAAATGTATATTTGAAGACATATCAGCTCAAAAGAAACACCCTCATTTTGTTCCAAGAATAGGCACAGTTTATTTTAACTCCTTACTTTTAACTTTTATTTTTATTTTAGATCTATATTTAAAAACATAACTGTACTCACCAGTTTTTAAAACAGTGACATCATTACTTTGTTCTGTGACAATATATTCATCCCATCCTCTGCAGCAGTAGACACCTCCATCTGAGACACTGACACGAGCTGAGTTTTCTTTTATTATTTCCCTCTTAGAGTCAAATGCTGAGTTTCTTCTGAACCATTTATACGTTCCTTTAAAGTCCTGGACTTCACAGCTCAGAGTCACACTGCTCTGTTCTGGGATGGTGTCACTGGATGTTTTCAGAAGGACTCTGCGTCCCTTTCCTGAGGAGAGAACAATATTAGAAAAACATGGCATTTGTTAAAGTCAGAGTCAGCCAAAGATGGATGCAGACTTTGGCAAAATGGAAATGGTAATTATTTTTATGATTTATTTGTCATTAGTGAAACAAAATAAGTGCTGTGTAAAATCAGAAGTCTTAAAATACTGACCTGTTAACTTCAGTTCTTTCTTTGTGGACTGTGGTCCGTCTTTGGTCCCACACCAGTAAAAACCCTGATCTGATTTTGCCACTAAATACATTTTTAGTTCAACTGTGGCAGAATTTTGTTGTATCTTATGGTATTTGTCCTCCGTAACAAGTAATTCATTTTTGTAAAAGTCCAAATTTGCCTGAACATTTTGAACACAAACCAGAGTTAGATTGTCTCGAGATACACAGACTGTTCAGGACCCTTCAGAGTCACATGGTCACCTGTGTAAACAAAAGTAAAGTAAAGAATATAAATTTAAAAAATGCTTTAGAGTAATACTACGATGGCCATAAAGTGTAAACCGAAATAACAGAACTGAGAACAAAATTACAAGTTAGAAAACCAGGCAGTTTTCTGACTCTTCTTTCTGACTCACTCTTGTTTCTGTGAATTATTGATGTGTTTTTAGTTTTATTAACCCTTTAAACCCGAGGCCTATTTTCAAGAACACTGCTCAAAAATCCATACCCATAAAGTAAAGACTATATTTCAGCAACAATAAGGTGTATTTGAATAATTTTGTCATTTTAAAGGGAACTTTGTGGAGATTTGTCAAAAGTGTTATCATATTAATATGTGTTACTAGTAAAGAGAAAATGAAGATGGCACACAGCTAAATTATTTTTTTAGTTTTTAGTTTTCGTTTCTTTGGAATGCTGCTGTTGCAACTTTTTACTTCATAACATGTAAATAAAACATGTTTAACATTATCCTGCAAAGTTTTAAACCGATAATGTGGAGCAGAATAAAACTCAAGAGGTTTTAGTACAGACAGATTAGTCTGTTCCATTTCAGTTTAGTCATGTAAATACTATATATTTCATGTTTATATCACTAATGGTGTTCATTAAATACATTATTGAGAACTTAAACCAGACTTCTATGTATTTATATGTGTTTTCAGTCTGCATTCTTCCTCCTGCGTCTGTTTCTTTTATGCAGCGGTTGCTGGCCCCACTGACGGCAAATTCTCTGCAGCCGATTGATCGAACTGAGCACATCGTGCCTCCTTAAAATCATTAGTGCCAATAGAATTGAGGAAACTGTAACGTTGTAATCGATAGCTTCTGTACTTTAAATTGAGGTCTGGCATGAGTTTGTAGGCTTAAGTATTGGCCAGCTGTTCGCAAAAATGTAGCATCTGAGTTGAGGAGGCGAACTTCACACCTTGACATGTTGTCTTTTGTATGATTGTTTTTGGTCTGTGTTTGAAGTTGGTGTATATGGCTTACATGTGCGTTTAGCGGGGTTTCCGCTGAGTAATTGGATGTGCGGCTTACCCATATTAGGCCTGGGGCTGTGTAGTGCATTATGCTGCTTGTTTACTGACGCCTTAAATAGGTTTAAAGGGTAAATTTGTTTTCTGATTTGTTATTTTGATATTTGCTTTTGTTAATTTGTTTGCACTTTACGGCCACTGTATAACAACTGTATACAAAGAAAGAGAAAAGAAAATTACAAAAAGAAACATGGCAGAGTTAAAGGTGTAGGTTTATTTTTGTTTTCTCATCATTACATTTATCAAAGTAGAACATAAAAGAACCAACACAGGATTCTAAATTATAATTTACTGAGTGTTGACAGTTTCTCAAGTCTTCATGTCAAAGATTTAAAAGTAAGCCCTGTGTTTTAAGAACAGACTAAAGACAACTGTGGATAAGTGCTACACAAGTCCTCACGACTCCATCCAGTGCAACAAAGAGATTCAACAAAACACAACCAGTGACTTTTTGGGGCAAAAATCCATCTAACATTATGATATTTTTAAATATGACAAAAATAATATAGAAAATCTCTTTAAACTCTGTCACAGGCAACAATAAAAGAACACAAACACAGTGAGTTTATTTCTTGATGTCATAATGGGCCCAGGTGTCATATCCCTGTCCTATAGATGTAAACATGAAAACACAATCATCTTAATGACAACTGCAGAAGTAACACTGTACGTTACATGGCCTAATATAAAACAACACAGCTTGAAGAATATGTAATTCCACTTCTTTATGAACGTTTTGTAACATAAGGCCATATATATGTTAAATAAAATCTGAAACTGAACTAAATAAAGATTAAACAGGATAGTTATTTACCTTTTGTGTGTTTGAAGAAGACGACATTGAAGACTGAAATATGAATTATAAAAGAGTTTATGTCGACATAGGCCTGACAAAAGTTTAGATGTTGACCTGTTTAAAGTCAAAGTGTTGTAAACTCACAGATGAGCCCCAGAGTCCAGACCAGAGAGGGTCCCATCCTCACATCCAGCGCTCGTCACTCTGCCTCTGACAAACTCCAGCTCATTACAGGCTTCATCTACAGCACTCACAGAGGAAGAGGAGGGTACATTTGATGAAGATATGTTTAACTGGTCTGCACTTCCTTTTCACACTTACCTCACACAGACACTGAACCACAGCTTTCACACTTTGAGACTTTTCTCACAGTCGACCCATCATGCAACACCTGTTTAGAATAAAATAAAAATAGAATACATTTTAAATAATCATTAAACTATATGCATCACATGTAAGTCGGCAGTTAGCAGTAGAAGTGACACCTGTAGCACTAAAATATTGTAAACAACTAAATACAGTCTGATCATTGTTATATGAACCTGTTGATCTTTACTCCGTTAGATATATTGAGTACTAAGAAAAACATTGAAGATCAGTGTAAGAACTAAAGGAAATAGATGTGTTACTTCTTCTTGACTCTAAAATGACACTGAGACAAAGAAGGAGCAACTATGAACTGTATTGTCGTCTTGAAGCTGAAGGAGAGATAACATCATTCTTGTTCAGAAACGTGTTAGATACTTGTCTTTTGTGGTTATTGTTCTGTAGAGGTTTATAATTGTTTGTGTGTTTGTCAGAACTGAAGCTACAGTACAGCTCACAGAGGAGTGAGATAAAGTGTGTCATTGAACGTCATAGAAATGTGTGGCTTTTGACCTAAAATGAAACAAGTGCAGTGACACACTTTAAAAACTGAATGTGCTGGAGTTCAAGGAGCAGTGTTGTCGTCCTGGGCCTGATCCTCTCTGTTAGTGTTCATCCATGAGTTAAAGTCAGATCCTGGTTCATTCTGGTTTCTGACTGAACTCTATAGTCTCCAGATCTGTGAACAGTTTTAAGGAGAAAACACTCACAGCTGAGCAGCTCCAGGAGGTGCGGCTCACGAGATGCTGCGCGCTCCTGCCAAGGTGGAGCGGAGCTACAGGTGACAGCTGAAGCTAAGGTTAGGAGATGGTGAAACAGTTTATTTTGTTGCTTTAATGGAGGTTTCAAAATTCCCTTTTTCATTTCCAGTGCGACACAAACTCCTGTCCATCAGTTTAATCATCTATAAGTCTAATCAGCACAATCAGCAAATATAATAACTACATAATCATTTAAAACGTATAGTAAATCATCAATTCATTGTAATCCATGTAAAGCTCTGCTGCAGTGCCTTATAGTGTCTTGGTGGGACTCTTGAATATTTGTAGCAGTGGTGGTCAAACCAAGGCCCAAGGACCCAATACTGGCTGTTCAATCTGCCAAGCATTAACTACTAATTTAATAATAATTAAAGACAATTAATTGAGTTTTAGAGTTTTTCACTGGAGTCTCCTCAAAGGCCATATGTCTGATATTCCAAGAAACTGAACTCAAAGTCAGCCGCTTCTTTTCTACCGAGCCAAATACAAACCAGCCAAGTTACAGACTTTTATTTCTAGTTTGTTCACCCTGCTGTAGGGTGTTACTGTTCAGTAAAATTATTTTGTGTAGCAGCTGAAGATCTTTAAAATATACAACAATTATTCACTGTTTTAATAAATCTGCTTGCACCAATAAATACAAACAATTCAAGCTGCAGTGAGTCCAACTGAAGGGCATTTAAAGTCACTCTACCTCAAATTTAACAACAAACCTTAACACACATCACAGATTAAGCAAGACTCTAGCTCAACTCAACACAAAGATTGTTTTTTCACGTCACAATCTGTTCGAATAATAATCTGAATACTTTACGGACACAGTTACAAGTTTAGTCACATTTATCGAGCCGCTCTGAAGACCGACACTGGTATTCTCCGCTCATCATGCAATGGTAAGTGTTTATCAGCGCGGCTGATCTATTATGGCGCTGGGCGCCGCTCCTATCAAGTAAAAAAAAAAAAAAAATTCAGTTTGAAAAAACATGACTTTCTTCTGTACGTGTTTTTAACACTAGATTGAGGGAGAGGGGTGGGGAGGGTATTTTTGTCTACCAGCTTCATCATGTGCCGCATAACATCATAAATGTGTAGTTTTCTTTTACAGTCTATGGTAGTTTTATGCTCGGGCGCTGAGAAAGGGCGCCTCACTATCTAACCAATGGAGCTCTGATATGCTATAAAAGCGTCACTAAATATGATCAATTCAACCAATCAGTGACGCGCAGTAATAATTCTCCGATGGGCGCTTTGCCTCTGCGCCCATCGGAGAATAACATGAGTTGGGTGTGGTCACGCCGGCAGTGCATGACCACACCCAACCACGGCGGCGGCAGTGAGATTCGAGTTGACAATGGCGTCGGCGTCACACGAAAAAGAAACCGTGCAATCTCTTCTTCAAACTCCGTTTGAAAGAAGACCACTGGCTGAAAAACAAAAAATAAAAGAAATGGGACCGGACCAGCCACAAATTAACATCAGACAGCAGGTGAAAGACAAGGCGTCTTACACTAGAGGCTTTTCGCGGACATGGTACGCTAGGAAGCCGTGGCTAACCGGCTGTGGAGTAACTAACTCGCTGTTTTGCTTCCCTTGTTTGCTTTTTAAAACTGCAGCGACCGATCGAGCCTGGTGTGAAAACGGTGTTCAGGACATGAAACATTTTTCGAAAAATAAAAACACGAACACACAAAGACGCATATGGACAACTGCCTGAAATTTGCGTTGCTGGGGAAGGCTAACATTGCTACTCAGTTGGATGATGGCCATCGACTTTGTATAAGAAGGCACAATGAGGAAGTGGACAAGAATCGATATATTCTTTCTAAATTAATTGACTGTGTTAAATTTTGTGGTGCATTTGAATTGGCTTTGCGTGGCCACACACGAGACTAAAGCCTCTGAAAACCCAGGCATTTTTAGGGGCCTTGTTAACTTCGCCTCGTAGTTGGACGCTGCTCTGAAGGAGCACTTGGAGGGAGCTACTGTGTTCAGAGGTACGTCCAAAACGATTCAGAATGAGCTGCTGGACTGTATGCTGACTGTTGTTAAGGAGTACATTCATGAGGAGGTGACTGCGGCGGATTATATTGCCATTCAAGCCGATGAAACATCTGACGTGTCTGTCCAGTGCCAACTTGCCCTTGTACTTCGCTACATCGACCGCTACAACGTCATTCAAGAGCGCTTTTTTGAGTTCATGCCGATTGAAAACGCGAATGCTGAAAACATCGCTCAAGCACTTTTGGAAAGGTTGAGTGCATTGATCCCACCCAAAGACAAGACAAAATTAATAGCTCAAGTTTATGACGGAGCGAGCGTTATGCGTGGTGCCACTGGAGGAGTTCAGCGTAAAGTGATGGATGTGTATGAAAACGCACACTACGTACATTGTTACGCACATCAGCTCAATCTGGTAATGCAGCAAGCCACCTCCAAGATACCCAAAGTATCCACATTTTTTTCGGAGCTGGGTGGATTTTGTGCATTTTTTTCAAGGTCGCCCAAACGGACCAGTGTGCTTGATGATGTTGTTGGCAGCAGACTTCCGAGAGCGTGTGCAACAAGATGGAACTTTCACAGTCGCTCAGTGAACACTGTATATGAGCACAGGGATGATCTTCTTAAGTGTTTTAAGACCATTCAGGACTCTGGGAACTTTGATGCTGTGACTGTGAGAGAAGCAGGAGGGTTTGTGAGGATGCTGGAGGATGGTACATTTTGCTTTTTTCTCCAACTATTTCACAAAATCATGCCACACGTCGACATGCTCTTTCAGCAGCTTCAGAAACGAAACATTGACCCCATCTTCATCAAAGCTGCCATCTCTAAGTTTTCCGACAGCATTAGAAACATCAGGTAAATGTGAAAAATCATAGAAATAACATGAATGTAGAATAATGTAGTATTAATCAATTGTTTTATGTTTAAACAAGGTCTTCCATATTCACTGTGCAAGAGGAGATTCCAGCTGCCAGCGACAGAGGACACTGGGACCCGCAGAACAACATCGGATTGCTATTGAGGTACAGCTTAGGCTATTTCACTTTCATAGGCCTCTTGTGCTCTAGTCTACAATAGTGCTTCACAAACTGCTGCATGGTTACTGCTGGTGCCACTCAAAGGTCCTTTGTTGTTATATATAGTTTTTAATTTTGTGTTATGTTTGGAGCAGTTACTAATGTTTTGCCAAATCAAATTCACTTTATCCGTTAGGGACTTCATTTGCTGAGAAAGTGTGGTCCGTGAAATAATTAGCTATTTTCCGGATTGTAAAGTCACAAGGTTTTTTTAAATCAAGAATCACGCTGTGATGAATCAAAATGTTGACCTTTAAAAATATATAGGGGCGCCAAGAAGGCTAACGTTATTGGCTGTAGGCTATTTTGGATAATTTTTGGTGTGCGCCAGAAAGAATAGGCTATCTAATAATAATTTATAATGATAATTATTCTTGTATAATAATTTCAAAGGCATGATATGTTGTAGTCATTTTGAAAGTACACAAATATAAATATGTTACTATTACTGAATGAGAATGTTACTGTTTCGAATGAGAGCATTAAACGACTATTGAGCAACACATCCATATTGCCATATTGCTGGCATATTGCATTTTATTTGGGATTTCCTCCTAATCTCAATTCACCAATGATTTAGTTCTATTGTAGATCCTTGATTAGTTTTGGTTTAGACAACAGTATTTCATACCTGATTTTTGCATTATTGTGACATAATTTAATAATTTAAGTTCTATGTATAGCAATTAATATGTTATTTATTTTCTATGTTTTACAGGTGTGTGATACCATCTGGGCTCAGACAAAGGAGCGCTTTGCGTTCACTGGGCACCTTGTGAGTTCAACACTGCTGCATGGAGAGCTGTTCTCACAGCATGCTAAAACCTTTCCAAGTGCTGCATTGAATGCCACCGTGGAGGCCTATCCGATGCTGAACAAGGCTAGACTGAAGACAGAATTATCCTTGGTCTATGAAAACCCGGAGTTTGAAAAGTGTAGTGGTGCAGTGCCTCTGTATCAGTTTTTATGGAGAACAACCTTCAGTGCACATTTTCAGAAACTGTTAATCTTCTGAAAATTCTTATCACTACTCCAATGACATCAGCAGAATCTGAAAGATGCTTCTCCACTCTAAAAAGAATCAAAACGTTCCTAAGGAGCACGATGTCTCAAGAAAGACTGAATGCCCTTGCCATGCTTTCTATGGAGAAAAGATTGTGAAAGACATGCCCAACTTCAACAACAAAGTAATTGATAGGTTTGCAACCCAGAAAGAAAGGAGAGCCAAATTTCTTTACAAGTGACTGCATAATCATCTCAGCTGCTTCTCTCCATCAGGCACTCAGCATCTCCTCTGCTCCTCCAGGCACTCAGCATCTCCTCTGCTCCTCCAAGCACTCAGGATCTCCTCTGCTCCTCCAAGCACTCAGCATCTCCTCTGCTCCTCCAAACACTCAGCATCTCCTCTGCTCCTCCAAGCACTCAGCATCTCCTCTGCTCCTCCAAGCACTCAGCATTTCCTCTGCTCCTCCAAGCACTCAGCATCTCCTCTGCTCCTCCAAGCACTCAGCATCTCCTCTGCTCCTCCAGGCACTCAGCATCTCCTCTGCTCCTCCAGGGACACAACAGCATCTCCTCTGCTCCTCCAGGCACTCAGCATCTCATCTGCTCCTCCAAGCACTCAGCATATCCTCTGCTCCTCCAGGCACTCAGCATCTCCTCTGCTCCTCCAGGGACACAACAGCATCTCCTCTGCTCCTCCAAGCACTCAGCATCTCCTCTGCTCCTCCAGGCACTCAGCATCTCCTCTGCTCCTCCAGGGACACAACAGCATCTCATCTGCTCCTCCAAGCACTCAGCATATCCTCTGCTCCTCCAGGCACTCAGCATCTCCTCTGCTCCTCCAGGGACACAACAGCATCTCCTCTGCTCCTCCAAGCACTCAGCATCTCCTCTGCTCCTCCAGGCACTCAGCATCTCCTCTGCTCCTCCAAGCACTCAGCATCTCCTCTGCTCCTCCAAGCACTCAGCATCTCCTCTGCTCCTCCAGGCACTCAGCATCTCCTCTGCTCCTCCAAGCACTCAGCATCTCCTCTGCTCCTCCAAGCACTCAGCATCTCCTCTGCTCCTCCAGGCACTCAGCATCTCCTCTGCTCCTCCAGGCACTCAGCATCTCATCTGCTCCTCCAGGCACTCAGCATCTCATCTGCTCCTCCAAGCACTCAGCATCTCCTCTGCTCCTCCAGGCACTCAGCATCTCATCTGCTCCTCCAAGCACTCAGCATCTCCTCTGCTCCTCCAGCACTCAGCATCTCCTCTGCTCCTCCAGAGATGCTGTTGTGTCTCTTGATGAGCAGAGGAGATGCTGTTGTGTCCCTGGAGGAGCAGAGGAGATGCTGTTGTGTCCCTGGAGGAGCAGAGATGCTGAGTGCTTGGAGTTTGATGTTTTTGTTTTTGTCTGTCTTAGAGGTGGTTCGCTGTACGATTCATGATGTGAACACTGGAGACAATGTAAATAATTTTTATTGACTTGCTCACCATTACAATTGGTAATGCACAGTCTTTGTGTTTATTGAATATTGACGCAAATTACAGCAATTATAAGTTCACCTTGTATGACATGGTTTCCTTGTATGACTTGGTAAACCCTTGTCTTTGAAAGAACAATATTTGAAATCTACAAGGACATTCTAAATTCATACTTTAATAATTACATTAGATGCTATTTGTTTTTAAATCGTTACTTTGGTGTTAATGTAATAAATAAACAGCAGAAATCTCCTCAGCCCCTACTTTTTCCATCACAAGCCGCCACTGGTGTTTATCCGGTGTAGAAATGAGACACATTTGGATTATTTCTCAACTCAACATCTAAAATACAAAGGAAGAAGAAACAAAGATGAATATCGACAGAAAATAAAGGTGCATTACCTTCAGCATGTCCAATGAAGACAAGGATATTCAGCACTGAAAATCAGAAATGTCAATATATAAGCAATCAAAGAAACTTAATATACAGCAACATTCTCACATTTTAATAGAAAAACCAAAGACAAAATGTGTGTCATTTTATAACGGCAAAAGTGAGAGCTCTGAATTAAAGAAGGTATGTTTAAAAGCTGGTGTTTCTTCTTTTTCAACTTGTTACTTTCTTATTTTTAAGACAAAACTTGCAAAACCTTCACTGGCACACTTTCTAACACATATACAGTAAATATAATAAAATATATGCCTTTGTAGTTTATAGATATTGGTAATGTTTTAAAAAGGTGTGTCAGTAAAGTTTTACAGTGCATGATCACATGTCACAGATTGATCTCCTCTTTACAAGGGTTTACATAAGGATTAGAAAACATTAATGTATAAAGTTATTTAGAGGTAGTCCTTAAGAAAAGTGAAAGCAAATTTTATATATAACACTGGTTAATGGTTTACAACCCATTAAGAACCTTTTATTAATGAATGTACAGTAAATTTTAATCTTAGAAGCTAAATAACTTATTGCTTTACAATTGGATTAACACATTTATAAGGTATTTGCAGTGTGAAAATAATAATTTGTTAATACATTGTAAATATCTTATTTTCAGACTATATTCCAAAGCAGGAGTTTCAAACACTTTTTAGTTCAGGAAACACAATCTGAAGTGGACCAGTAAAAGAATAGAATAAAAACCTATAAATAACAACAACTCCTTGTTATTCTTTGGTCTAAAGTGCAAAGAGGTACAATTACATTATAATGTCAGTGATCTCATTAATCACAGACCAAAAAGGTTAATGTTGGCTGTCGAGAGATTGTCTTTTGTCCATGTGGAGCTACCGTAGTTCATCATGTGTGTGTTTTCACAAACTCATTCTCACAATATATCTTTGAAGCTAATGTTTTGCTAGCATAAACGTATTTAACGAAGGAGCCTTTATGCACTTTCGCTGACCTTTCGGCTACAGATAAAAACAGACAGGTTTCCCATTCTCCTCAGAGAATAAATAGAAAGTGGTCATTTTTTGCAGAATTTTACACCTTGTGTCTACTTTTCTCTGTCACAGAGTTATTTTTACAGCAAAAGACAAAAGAATAAAACAATCATTTACCATTTATGGGACCAGATGGTGCACTGCTGCCCTCTGCTGTTCAGTCCTGGGAGTCAGTGTTGTGTTGTGTTCTCTACTATTACTAAAACACTGCGACCACAGTGGACAAAATAGAAATAGCAGTTACCTGGATTTAAAACGATAGAAAATTTTCTTTTTTCCATCCCTGTCTCAGATTTCACTTTCTCCCAAAAGCAGCTGAGGACCTCCTGCTTCTTTTTATTTAAAAATATCAAACTGTAGTTAGTTAGCTTAGCATTAGCTTAGCCACATACTGCATTTATCTCTGCTTTGTAAAACATTACATTATTGAATTGACAGAATTTATTGGGTTTCACGTTGCCTCCATTTTCTCTGTTGCAGTTATTCTGTAATAAAAGACACATTCAGCAGATATTAATCTTCCTGGAGCATTTATGACACGCCAGTGTCGACCAATGGCAGCGCACTCTTTTCAATGTAATGTTCAATGTTCACAGCTGTACCCAAAGTACAAACATGTCACAAATGCTAAAAATTAAGTTTGCTAGGAAAAATAAACAATACATGAGATTTTTTAATGCAAACAAGTGCAGATTTGAGGATGACTCTCTTCAGTTTGGGCTCTAGGGTTCCTCTGTGAGTCTTTAAAACTCTGTCTTCATTTGTTCTTTATTTAGGTTTGATTAGTTCTATCGATGTTGAGTCTGTGTCGTATCCTTCTCAAAGATCCTTTATAACGTTTACAAAGATGGATTACCAGTGCTCGAGGGCACAAACCATCAGTTTAAACAAACCTCTGCCGACACACTCAGAGTCAGATCAGGGTTTTTACTCATGTGGGACCAACACAAAAGCACAATCTAAGTAAAGACTGAGGGTAACAGGTCAGGATACCAGAGCAAAGAAAACAAATACTTTTAATATAAAGATTACATTTGACATTTGCTTTTTAATTTGGTCTCCTACACAACAAAGCTTAATGTTAAAATATAAAAACCCTTGAAATAAAATGGCAATAAGCTTAGAAATAACATTTGTACTTTTATAAGGTGTGTCTGTGTTGTTCTGTGTGTCCTGCAGGGGCGCTGTGCCCTCAGGCTTTTAGGTTTCTGCAGCACACTGTACACGGTGTTGACTTGATGTGAGAGATCCATCTGTGAGTTTGAAGCCTCTTGTGGTGGTTTCTCTCGTCTCTTCACAGCGAGAGCCTTTAACTTTGTCCCAGTTACTTTCTGACCCCTTCTGGAGCAGACACATGTCTCTTATCTTTAACTAGATCTTTCCTGTGTGCATTAAACTAATCATTATGTTTTCTTTTTCCTATTAATATGTTCATAGATATGATATATATAAATCCTTGATTATAAACCTTAAAACACAACATTAACTCATCATGCATAAATGAGTAACTAAATAAGTATACAAGAATAAAACACATAATATCAAAAATATTACACAACAGGATATGTCACAGCACATTGACAAAGCACCAACCTGGGACCAGGTTTTGGGACTGCTGGCCAATGTTACCAGTTCGGTCCTGCACAGAGGCTGCCGAGTGTGAAAAAGGCCCTGCCATGTCCCTAAGGCTCCCTGCAGCCAGCCTCCCTTCTCCTGAAGCAGGTCTCTGGTGGAGCGCAGGAGAAGTGACAGCCTATGATCCTCTAATTTACAACCTTTATCCACAGTTTTGTTCACTCTGACTTCTTCTGAGCTATCCTTCTCTTCATATTGTTTGTTACAAAATAAAGTTCCTTTGAAGAATTGTGTTGTTTGTTTTAGAAACTTAACTTTCATTCTGTTGATCCTGTTGTAACATGTTACTTTAAACAGTTTGGTTTTGCAATGTTTTGATTATTTTTAAACACTTTGATGGTTTATTATTATTAATTTATATATTTAACAATAGATGTGTTTACTTTTATATTATGTAACTTTTTTTGTAATTGCTTAGACCTTAATTTGCTTAATGTCACAAATTTAAAAACTGGACACCCATTGAGCAAAAGTACCACCTTCTCACATTTGGAGCCACCAGAAGCTTTTAACCTTTCAATAAAAGTTCAAATCAATAGTGTTATATTTTGTAAATGTTTTGTTTGACTAGAAAGAGCAAGCACAAACCAGAGGTACCTGTTCCACACTGGGTGGGTGGATGCCTTATGTCTACGTTTCAAGTCAAATTTACTTTTGAAAGATCCATAACTGTTAATTTAAAACTCAAAATGACTTTATTATTCCTGTAACAGGTCGTTAACGTAATGTATAAATGCACAGCGCACTGAACATGTCACTGAGCACTTTAAAGATACACTTAGCACTTTTAAAGAACACATCACTTTATACAAAATCAAAGTTGCACTTAAATAAAGACATCGCACATGATTGTATAAATAAGAGAAGAAACAATTAGAACTTGTATCGAGAAAAGTGAGTGTGTTTTAAATGTGCTTTTAATATGTCCAGGTTTCTGGCCAAAAAGACCCCAGAGAAACAAAAACACACTAAAAGGTTCCGGGTCAGACCAAGGCAGGGAATGTGAGGGAAAACAAAGTGGGTTGTTGAATGGTTTAGGGGTTTCAGTGAGTACAAGTCTTTGGTTTTTAGGGTTTGTAAATCGTATTGGTTTTTAAATATGGGTTATGTTTTTGGCTTATTTCAAAGAGAATTCTAACATAGTTATTGTTAATAACTTTTAAAAGTGTTAATGTTTTTACCCAGTTATTTAAGCGGATGTTATAAACATTTTTGTTCTGCTGCTGGAGAGGACTGAACTCCACCAGCCTCCATTGCACTTTTTGCACATTGTGCACTTTGATATTTATTATAGCTTCTGTTTTCTGCTCATTATTACTTTTAATTCACAAACGTCCAGCCACTTCCCAGTCAGCCTACGTAACAATCCCCTTTAAACTTTATTTAATGGAAATTCGGTTCTTAGGGCTCTTCAAATGAGTTAAGGCAGAATTCTTCATCTTCCACAGACTGACTAATGGTAGAGTCTTATGGCAGTCAGAAAGAAGGAAAACTTGTGTTGTTCTGTCCTGCAGCTCACTGATCTCAGACGTCCACTTCCTGCTCTCTTTTTCAGACTGTGGCCCTGAACTAAAATGAGTTGGACATCCCTCCAACTCAGTTACATGAGCCTCGTTTCCACTGGAGCAGTATGGGGCAGGTCGGGTCAAAGGTATCTGACCCACCAGATGTACTTAGTCTTTAGAAGAGCGGCTAGTTTCCTTGTTTGATGTAAATCATCAAAAATAATGTAATAAATTGTTATTTATGATTTTTAGGCTCTGTAGGTGGTGTGTGGTTAAAAGTAACAGTGTTAAAGAAGAAAATTAGAGATCAGAGATTATTATAGTAATTATTTAATTATTCAAACATATTTACAAACATAAACATATGTAGCAGATCAGTCTCCATAATTCCACACTTATCACTTCCAGAGAGGCCCCAGCAAACAAGAGTTTGCACAAAACTCCACACGGATTATAACATCTGTCTTTTATCATTTACAGACCTCCAAACTGTTTTACTAAGGACTCAGGAACCTTCAGTAAACCGTGATTAACTATTCTGCGTTGTTGACATGACCAGGACAAAACCTGGCCAGGGACGCATCCCAGGTCAAAGGTGACTCAGGACCAGCACCACATCCTGGCACCATGTCCAAGGACTGTAAATCCTAAAGATAAAGGGTGTTGATTCAGCTTTACCCAGAACTTTCTTTAGCACTCAAGAAGGACGTAGGAATGCGCGTTTGATCACACCAAAACCCTGAACTTCTGATGGTCAGACACTACCCCTTGTGTTTGACCGGACAGAGAACTATTGACTTCTCCCCAAAGGATATTTTGTTATTTTAATAAAAGAATTATTGTATTAATGTGCTGTTGTTATACTGTTCTTTTGCAGGACGCGGAGTCGTGGCGAGAACTCCTCATCCTAGTTTTGTTTGCAGGTTGTGTTCTGTTTTAAGGAAATGTAACAATTGTTTCCATCATGTCCTGACAAATGCCTCTGTATAACTTTGCAGTACAAGTGTTTTGCGTGTTTATGAAAAACCAAAAGAAATTGCGAAGCAAGGAATGTTTTAAAACTTAGTTTAAACACTTAAACTTTAGTCAAACTTGCCAAGGCAACACCCTTCTTCGTAAGACACGCCCCTTCTGCCCTTCTCCCTTCTGCCTTCTCTCTCTTCAGCTTCTTCAGCACGCTTCACCCTTCGCGGTGAGCCTGCGGCCTTCTGGCGGACGGTCCAGTAGGACTGCCTCGCCGCCGCGCAACCCTGGGCCTCGTGGAAGCGAGTTAACTTTCCTTAGTTCTAAAGACCGTGCCTGCTAAAGCGTCTGCTCTTCCCCAAAGGAGCGCGCAGAAGCAAGTTTTAACCAGCAAAGCAACAGCTGAGAACTCTTTCATGGACCGTGACATAACCTACACAAACCTCAACTTTTACACGGTACAACCGAGGAGAGGCCGTGCGAGTTTGGACAGCAACTAGACGCTTTTGTTCTCTTCCCTGGGTGCACGGCGACCCTGGTGTGTGGAGCGCTTCATCAGTAAGTGACGAACTTTCTGGAGAACATTCAGGACGCTTCGTCTCGGACCACTGATATCGACCACACCGAACCGGGCCAGCACCCGCTGGCGACAGTGTAAGTCCACGTGACACAACTGCCTTGGCGGCATTACAAAGTCCAAACTCTAGCCCGAAGCCTCCATCTCCTTTTCCGTTAAAAGTCCCTTTAAATTTCCCTAATCTAGATTAAACTGTACAAAACATTCCTGGTTTCATCATATCCTCCATGCAACTGTTTATCCCTGTGTATCCATTGTGTTCAACCCTTACTGTGTTTTAATGCTTTACCATGTTCCCGTCATATTATTCACCATTGTATAATCTTTAATAAAATCCAATAAAGACATTAATGTTTCCCTGTTTATATCAAGAAATGTTCGAAAACAAGAAGAATTTACTTCCTTTAGATTAATGAGACTAGACTAAACAGTTTCTCTAGATCTGTCTAAAACTAGAGTGGTGCCCCTTTTTAATTAGAAATTAATATTTTGATAAGCAAAATATTAATTATTAATTTTCATAATTAATATTCATATTAATTATTAAGCCCATATTCACTACACATATGTACAAAATAATTTATAAACAACTTATTAAAATGAATGAATGAATAAATGAATGAATAAATGAACGAATGAATAATTGAATCAATGAATAAATTAATGAACAAATGAATAAATGAATTAATGAATGAATGAATAAATGAATGAATAAATTCATGAAATAATAAATGTA